>OX104070.1:6335511-6578505 GCA_944474145.2 Dicrocoelium dendriticum
CGTGCAAAAATAATACCATATTTGGATTCCACACAGACACTTGCTGCACTTCGTACAGCTTAACAGCCTGGATGTGAGCGACGTGCCGGTCAGCTTACGGTGGACGAGAGCGAATAAGGGGGCAGCTGCCGTTTGCAATCGCGTCGTTGGATGCGCCAATAATAGGAAGGTATGAACCGAGCGCCAGTTAGAATATAGCTTTAAACAACCTACGTACATTGTATCAGCGATTGCAGTCAGCGCACTTCACTCTGGATACCGTGTGGCAACGGCGAATGGTTTAAAATGCAGGCCTGTTAGAAATGCTTCCGTTCACTTACCCCGTAAATTGTACCTGGCCACGGACCCAAACATTGCCGATTAAAACCACCTGCCGGAGTCCACCGTTCTTTACCTAGACGCTGCGGCTGTTTGTCTGTGAGCATTGCCAAAGGAGATTTTCACTTCGGCCACCCATAACACAGTATTAGCGGAGAACGTAAGATAACAATTGCAAGCTCAGATGAAGAAGGCATTATGCCAGCGCTCCTACATCGTGCAGAGCCGACTGCCGCTATTTTTTACGACGCAAATAATGAATCCCGGAACGCGACAGCTGGCGATAAAACCAACCATTTAACTCTGCAAGATTTGGTGATCGATGAAGATATATGCGCAGAATGCGACTTACCAGGTGGGGAAGGAAATGAGAGACAAACAATACACTGGGTTAAATGCCCGTAAACTGCGCGTTGTTAACATCGAAGAAGCCTTCTGCAGCCACCCATAATAACTGATTGCTGGTGCTTCTTCTGCGAACAGATATCTGCATTGCACTGTGAAGTTAGTTTGTGAACTTCTGCAGCCCAGATATGTCAACTTGTTTTTCATCCACTTATTTGAATGTGCTTTAATCTTATCGTTAACTATATGCGACGTTATTAATATCCTTATTGCCATGTAGCAATAAACGAGGATATAGGTTCTTCTTCTGTTAACGTTCACCGCATAAAGCCAACCCTTCCTCAGCCTGGTACGGTGGTGTAACCAATTGCTAATTAGTCCAACATCTCTCTGGTGGTTTTATATGCGTGAATAATGCTAGACAAAAATCCGTATTTGATTTGTCTATCTTTCCAAGATATCAACAAACGGGATGAAAGGAATTATAAAATGAGAAACCCTGGTGTGCAGCATAAAACGAATGGAACACTTATGATGAACCTGCAAGTTTCGCCATAATATCGTCTGATGCAATGTACAAACATAATACCCATTGTAACTAAATGGTAACTAAAATGTAACTAAATATATAAATGGCCAATTTGCGGTTTTGTTGAAGCAGAGCAAATCAGGCATGATCAAAATTTACAGGCGGTTATATTTCGCAACATACACGTTGCTATGTATTTAATCGGCACTCTCCGAAATATGTAGTGGCTGTGGAGTTTGAGGAAGAACTTAGGAGAAATGAACTCGTCAATAGATGACCATACTTTGGGTGCAAGTACGCATAGTGCAACCCTCAAGGCAGGATAAACTTAGGGAGAACAGTATATGTGGACAGAAAGATACTTATTATTGTACGTGTCAACAAGATATTGAAATATGGCTCTTGTCGACTTGCCAGTATTTAGTTCTGGGCAGTGAATTGATTCAGTAACCAGTCACATCGGAGGTGGTCGACGCCAAGTCGTCACCATCGACCGTCTAAAGCCCGACATTATAGAAGGAACCACGGCGCGTACTTCGTCTAATAGTGCTTCCTGAGACGTCACAATTCACCACACCGGCTTTCAGACTCGTATTATATTTTAATCAGATATAGATCCCGGTCTGCAAGCTTCAGACGATCTGACATCTACCGGATCTAGCCCTCCGCGTCCCATAACCAATCGCCGAAGTCGGGAGGTGCTAAGCCGTTTCGGTTCTCCGACTATGTACAGTGTATGTACGTTTAGCTTTGTATATATTATGTATATTTGCCCCGGTTTCGGTCGAATAACGTTTTGCAAACAAACAAACTGAAAATGAAAAACCTCCAAAAATCCTTCCAAAAAATTTCCAAACCCAAGCGATCTAAACAACCTGATCATTCGTTTATACGTTCTGGTGTTTTCTGAACGTGTTCTTCTATATGCTGCTTTTTACATGCCCGAACCGTTCTATTTGATCGACTGGCCCAAGGCACAGCGGACTCCGACTTCCGCCGAACACTCATTTGACAGGAAAACTCACAACATTCTGTCTTACGAATCTCGATCGAACAAGCATGATTGATATCAAATGCTTTTTATGTCCAAAAGTTTATGGGGAGCTCTGTAGCGCCCAAAAAGATAAATGCTATCCTTTACGTCCTATTTAATTGTTAACCAATTGTTCATTATTCCTTCTTGTTGTAATCTTCCATACAACCAGCTCGACGCTTGACCGCCTTGTAAATTCCTGCGCTAAGGTCTACCCTCTGTCTTGTTTCAGCCTTACGCGCCTTTATGTAGCTTATGGAGTACCGTCCTCTGTGTCTGACTGCAATTGCTTTATGCTACCCCCGTTTAATTACTCGCACGATTGCTTTTACTTATCCATAAGTGTAAGGTGTATTGTTCGTTATTACACATACCCAGTGTGAGCATGTTGCAACCACACATACAGCCTCTTTACATCCGAGCTAGTTTATCTCATCGTTTCAGCGTGCGTACACTTAACAATACCTTGAAGCGTATGTCGTTAGACAGTTTAGGCTTAATGGCCTTTAGCATCGGTTGGATGCCGTTTGGTGGCCAAAACAAATGTAACCATTCTCCTAACCGACTGCTCTCTTTTTACCCGTGACCATTTATAAATTACAGCTACATAGTCTCCAAAGTTTGCAATTGATCGGCTTACATGTTGCATTCACAATGATTAAAAAGCAGTGCTGTTTTCGTCATATTTTAGAACACATCATAGCAACAGTGCCAGTCAAATACAGGTGACCGATATTAGTAATTGTTGAAATAGACGTCTGTTTCTTAATGCACTTAGTAGGTAGCGGTTACGTAGGTACGTAGTTGCTGTATTAACTTGTTTACGAAATGTCGGTCGCACAGCCTTACTACCCGCAAGTCTTTGGTAAGAAGCACAATACCAAAGCGAGAAAAATGTGCCCGTTATTTTCCTCATGGCACTGTAGTAGTAATGGTTCGCAGTACACCTCGTGAACAGTGCTTCGCCCAGCTGCGTACGAGCGGAGGTGGATAGTATGACAATCACGAAATGATACGGAATGCGGAGCCATAATAATCTCTCTTAAGCCGGAGTATAATGTTCAACGGCGAAACCGCTCTTCGCACCAACGGGCAACAGTAAAAATGGAAATACGACGTACGATAGTAGAGAATATCAACGCAAACACGTGTAACCAGTGTTTGGGAACAATACCAAATGACCGAAATAGACGGGTGCCGAAGACAGCAAAGGTAATTGTTTGCAAATGACCACATGGGTGAAGAACGCGCTTGGCGAGAAATCACCACATATAATGCTTATTGCCAATAATCGTTTGGATAAGATATCAGCCGAACGATTGGGCATTGAGTGTATGTAGCCTAACCTACTACGTCTTTGCAGAATATAGTAGGGAAAAACCACGGTATATAATAATCACTGCAAATTAGGTTATCAGAACTTTTACAGCCAAAATATAAAAAGTGAATACTGAGTGGTTTACCAAGTACGAGTACTTCCGCTAACCACGTACAATCAACCGCAGGGCGGTGCGATACCTTAAGATGTTATGCACTGCATGCAACTAGTTCTGCTGGTGTTATGAGTGGGACGAATTATGAAGCCTGAAATGCATGTTTCATGTTTGTATGTTTGACAGCTTTGATGCTGCTGCGCATGATATACGTGCACTTTTGCTCTAGACGGTAGTGAAAGTACCCACTCACAATCAGCTGTGCTTATTGCGTTGACAGGAGTAGCATCAGCAACATGTTCTTCCTCCGAGCACTGCACTGTGTACGATGTAACAGTTAACTTGTGCCTTATATTTTAATACACCCAACTTTGATGTCGGTCCAGATAAACGCCACAAACAAAACACTGCTATATCCGTCTTGTCAGCTTTGTGTGGTGTGCATTTAGTGAACTTATTGACTATCGTCCCACGACGTAGTACAAGATATCTGGATATAATGGTATTAGTATAAGTGAAAATCTAGCGTACACTAAAAGGTTTAGTGTAAGTACTTCAAAGGGTTGGGAATAAGAAATGACAGGTAAGGGAGTTAAATAATCGAGTAGTGAAAACAAACCCATCGGTGGAATGTTCAGGTGTAAGGGCATAGCTCGCGCTAGTAAGACGGTGTGGGCGGAAGAAATTGATGTCCAGAGGGAAGGTTAGGTTTTATCTGATATCGAGCTAACCGTGACTTTTAGATGAAATGCCAGAAAAGTGGACACAAGTTGGGCTGTCTCTGCTGGGTGTGTCAGTGGTGGGAATGTTTGCGGAGCCATTCCCGCTTAAGCTAAAAAGGGTTAAGTTGACTTGGTGGATTCTAAGGTGTTGCATGAGTATGTCACATGACAGGTTTTATTGTCAGGTTTGCAGTGTAATTTTGATGTTCATTTCTCTGTATAGAGTTGTGACAGACCTGAGGCTGATAAGTATGCTGGCCTGTATGAGCTTGGTAGGTAGGTGCAGCCAGAAGATAGTCGTTGTAAGTTTTAATATGCTCGAAGTGACGCGTAGCGCCGCGATGGCAAGGCAGTTGTTGACATACCAATTTTAACGCCACTCAGTTTCTCATAGCTGCGTATTTTGTTAAATAACATCGATGATATATTTGTGTTTAAAAAATCAACACGCAAGGGGGGCGCATCATGAAATTTGTATCTGTTTCCCGGCGTTTTAGTTGGCTCATAACATTTACTTGTTCGTAACATCTAACACTTCCTGTAGCGAATAAACCGTTTGAGGTCGGAGCAATGAGGTTGTTTTCACGAGTACGGGCGTACGTTAAGTTCGGTTGTCGTACAGTAGGCGTTTAGATAGAAGGTGGGGTAGAGTTATTTGATATTAATGCCCCAATTGTGCACCATTTCCATGTAGATTTGGAAGCAGTTTATCAGCATAGCCTTTACGGTTTTACGGCGGTTTCGGTGTAATTTTGATGAGGGATGGTTGCACAGGCGTACGATGCGACTTAATCAAATTATCTTTGTACTGGTTATATGCAGTAATGATATGTTGGCCGTGCAATAAACAATCTGCCGATTCTTCGCTTGTAAATTTAAAATTGACAAGGGAGCAATGTCTTCGTGTTCTTACATTAGTCGCAGACATTTACAGACGATATTGGACAGGATACCAACGCTAAATACATTTGTCTTTACTTTCTATAAGCTGAATCTGTCTGGTATGTTAAAAGCGTTCACATTTTTCACTCTACCGTTTCTTTCATGTACATCTGAGGCGATGGAGTCGATCTGTTGACCTGCCTTTTTGTGATGAACATGATCAAAATTGTCAGGTGGGTTGCTAATGTAATCTAGGGAAACTAAGTGATATTTGAGGGGTTCATAGAAGGTCAAACTTTCCTTCATTTTGTAGAGCTCTGACAGCAAATAAAAGACTTTATCGCTTAGATGTGAGCTGAGAGCCCGGAGAAGAACAGTCTAATGGCAGTATTACGGCATCACATTTTAATTATTTCGTCCGTGGCACAGAGGGTACATTTTCCTTAGGTAGGCGAGTGCGTTTGAACTTCGGTGGAGCTATAGCAAACCAGTTGTCAACTGACAGATTAATGGGGCAGAGGGAATGTGACAAAACTAACCTGTTCTGACTTGGTTCAATGCACTTTGGTTTTAGATCACACGGTCGACGACAAGCCACATGGTCGGGTGGCTTCCGGTGCGAGTAGTAAACTGGCCAAGGAACTGATCGTGGCCGGATGACGTAGTTGTGACAAAGGCGGGGATTATTGATCATCACCGACCGAGAGAATTGATCAGCCGATGCGGTCAGTTAGCAGACGCGAAAAATGAAGACATAGAAGCTCAGGTAGCAGTCACGAAAGGAACTGCGACTACCGAACCTAATGTCGGAAACCGGCAAGATGACTTAGGTAATGAAGAGATGGAATAATTCCTACTTTTTGCCATCCAATATGCAGTGCTAGTAATTTCGATTAGAATGAGTGGATTAAAGTTGGCATGTGATAAGGCTGGCCAGGAAAATCCACTACAAGGCGGAACAGAGAGTGATTGAAAACTGTTTGGCACAGTTATCTTAGAAACCGTTGGGAGAACTTCCTATCTTTTCTCAAGATAGAAAGAGCACACAAAGATTTACAATAGGTATACTCTTACAGCAATGGTTCATGAGTAATCTTGTGAAAATTACGAATGCAGTTGGTCTCAGATTTTATACGTAGACAATTTCCATTTAGTCATATCATCGAACTCTGAGATGAGGCTGGTGCGTGGAAGAAGTAGAGACAACTATGTCGACAAAGCCAGCGTTATGTAATGTTTTGATATGCGGACATATCCGTGCATGTACAATTAATAATTTCTTATAATTGTTTCCTCCAAGCCAGCGAGAGCTAGCACAGTACACATAATATACGTCGGACTTGATGCTCGATGATAGTGAAATCAATTGCCGTTTGGTGATCACAGAGGCACGTAGATACCAGAAGACACACAGCTACGGCGCTGCGTCGCGCTTAGTGTGGAGGGATTCCTACGTTATTAGCAGACGATTGCTAAGCAAGCCTAGAAAGGAAATCTTGAGCGAAACCTCCACGAAACTTAAAAGAAAAGCTAGACGAATTCATGAAGCAAAGCATAATTGAGCATCGATGCAAACGATTGCAAGGGCGCTGGGTCGCACAATGTGATTAAGAAGTCTTGGTTAATTAGAAGATATCAGCTATGCTTGACAAGGTATTTTGATGCGGTTAGTAGGACTGGATATCCGAAGCTGATGAAAAGAATAGGCATTTAACTAAATAAATAATTTATTCTAGAATACTTCGAGGCAAACCAAATTTAGCATGATTAAGCATTTACAAGTGACTGTTTCGCAACTGGGACTTTGCTTTGCATGAAATGTGCTGTTCGCGCAAGATATACATATAGTAGTTAACGTAATGACTGATGCACTGGTCTGGAAGTAAATCGTTCAGGATGTGCCAAATGTCTGAGATCAAAAATGTGTGGAATCAGAACTAATAGAGTGGAGACGTAAGGTAGATACAGGGAAGTGACATTTTAGTGTAATGTCCTAAATATATTGAAATGATGTGAAATGCCGCTGGGATTCTCTTGCCAGTGTCAATTTGTGTGTGGAATGATAAATCCATGAAGAGATCAGAAGCTACTGAGTTAAGGCGTCACTCAGTGCTGCGTTCTGAATTGCTTCCGTAATGCTGTTAGACGAGGGCTGAAGCACACTGAGTAAACGAACACTTCAGCAATTCCTGTACGACCATTTACGAAAGATCAAAAGACTAACTCATGAAGGGCAGCGTAATTGAGCCTGGATGCAAACAATACAAAGACGTTGGGCTGCGTAACGTGGAATAGTCCATCTCGATTAATTTGAATCTAGCTACGGCCTGACGAAAATGTAGGTAGCTGTAGTTCTGATGGAGTAAGGGAAGCTGTAATTGGGACTTGATGTAAAATGATGGCAAATATATAGACATTTTTGGTGATAATGCCAATTCAGGGTCAGAAGTCTTCAGTCTACTTTACGGAAGTCAGAAAGTCATATGTACGCGCCAGCCTAACTGCAAGAGGGAGAGCCTACGATGTAGTCGCAGTGGCATTCCTCATTACTCAATGGTACTTTCATCCCCTAGGAGTACAAAACTATAAACCCTACCGGATTCAGCGCCACAGGCACCATCAGAATGGTCAAATCACGTAACATCGCCGCGGTTAACTTTCACGCTACTGACAACCTCGTCAGTAGCATGTACTAAAAGGTATTTGTGTATTTACATGTTCAAAGGTTCTGGCGATGGCATCAGCCCAAAAGTATGCTTACAGGCAGGCATTCAACACTTATTATTTATTATTCAATGGCACATTAGCAGCAGACGCTGAGTGCGTTAGCAAAAAGTTAGAATGTTCTTGGCCTATTTAGATTCCGTTAGTTACGTAATTCGTATAATCGGCAAAAGTTTAGCAGGGGAAAATGACAAACTCAATATTGAGCCTATTTGCATGAACTTCCATATAGTTAAATGTAATGCTCTATTGGAATAGCAGAAAGCAACTGTTATTGAATATGCAAGTACAATGCGAATTTAGAAAGTCGATGAATTTCTGGATTTTTTAAGTAATAAGTTGAGCCGCAAATATTGTGTGCATGTGTAATCTAATTTAGTATGCTGAATAGGCCTTCAAAACTAGTTTAGTAAATAAATAAGCGGTAAACTATGAATGGATAAACTTATTAGCATAATTTTTTTGACTCGTTATTGTGTACAGGCTAAGGGTTATACAGGTTTTCATGTGGCTTAACAGACGTAATACTGAAGATTAAAGCATTACCTAACACCTGTAGTATAATTTCTTGGTTTATATGTCCACCAAAACGAGTAAATAGGTAATGTTTGCGTTGAACCAAGGTGTGTAGTTTACCCGAAAATTAGCACTTTTATTATTTTGCAACATTCGGTTTTACGGTTGTTTTAATCTTCAAAACGTTTAGTTCTTTTACTGACGGCACATCCGTTTACCCAAATGATTTTGGTGATTACCTGGCTGCAGCTTTCTCACCCTGGTTGCTACGCTTCCTAGTTTTGTAACCTGCACAATATATCTTGGGTTCAGTTGCCTCCGGCTTCTGTACTGTTCCGTATTTGACACCGCTTACGTGTCATTGATTACCGGCTACTATCCCAGGTTCCACCCAACAATTGATGATCTCGCTCTAGTGCACGCAACCCGCTATTTTGTATTTTCATTCTGGTGAGATCGTGTCAGTGAGTTTTACTTTAGTATTTGTGCTCATGTTGTTTTCGAACAGCCTACATTTATATCGGATTCCTGCAATGTATTATCTAGAGGATGTGTCCTCCCCATACGCGGTTAACGCCGTTCAGCCTGTCATGGTCAATTACTGTTGTATTCGCCTCGATATCTTTCTGGGATAATCATCCCTCGTTATGAATTTGGACCTATAATCCACTTTTACATTCGTAGAACTTCTTCTGGTTTCTTCCCGTGTAAGCAGCTAACAGCTCGCTTTCATCAGCGAAAATATTCTTAGGTGTAAGGGATCATATTCTGCCCCTTCTTGAAATGAAATACTTGACTCCTTCCGCCAAAGTCCCTCTGCATCAACTAAGTAATGACCTGCAAATAAGAGATAAGATGCGCTCAGCCTTGTTGCGCTTAACTGAACAGCTCGACGATAAATCAAATATGGATGTAGATATTCTCCAATAGCTGTGGATGAAACACTTTAAAAGCACACATGCTATCCTTCCAGTAGCAAGTGACCTGCCAATCACAGCAATGGTAGGTATGGAAGACCGCGCCATTGAACGGCACCATCCAAAGATGGAAACTAAAGCAGGTAAGCAGCTTTATGCTAGAGCAACCACACCGACACCCTGACTAGTCAACCGTCGGCAATAGACGCATTATCGTCATAGATAATGCTGCTTCAGAGCCAGATCGAGGAATTATTTTCAAACCATAATCATTTAAACTTCTCTGGATCATCGCCTCTACGTATAAATACTGGTGATCCAGGTGAATGCTTTTACTACTCGCGTTTCGGTAATAATGCACATAAGTGGGTACAGCCATGTGGCTACTTCGCTATAGATGACTTGCCATGCCGGCCTGTGATGGCCACAAACGAGGTCGGCAATTCCCATAGTCGTCTATAAACATTTGGCACTATGATTCAGAAACCCAGTTCCTAGTCGATATGGGGCGGATTTCAACGCCACCACCCCTATGCCTGGTGAGCCTATTGCTTCTATGTCGACAAGCCTAAGTGTCGCCAATGGCCCCCCAATAGCCACATACGATTATCGGTCGCTTAACCTGGACCAAGGACTTCGGCGCACGTACCGCTGGGTATACACGGTCGCTGCAGTCCCAATGCCGTCATCGGCATCCCCGTTCGAAGGCATTTCGAACTATTGGTCGTTGCGAAACTTCAGATGATATCCGACTCTGCAAAGAAACTCAATGTACCGTGGCATCACCGCCGAGTTTGCATCTATAAAAAAATGTCTGGGTATTTTCCCAGACTTGGCCAGACTACGCCAACTTCTTTTTTCACTATTCCAAGTTCCTTCAGCCAATGAACGCAGCTTTGCACGTGGCAACCCAAGTCATACATCACATACAGATGAAGAGCTCATCCGTCTCCTGCCATACACGCCGACTATCTTTCGAGGAACTAAAGGTAGCTACGACGGAGTTTGTGCACATGCTTGAACTTGGAATTATCCAAAGTTCCGACAGCTCTCGGCCCTCTCGTCTACAGATGGTTTAAATAAATCTACCGACTGGCGCGCTTGCGGTGTTTACCGCGCACTCAATCGCCTAAAGGTCCCAGATAGATAACCCATCCCACACATGCAAGACCTTACCTCATGCCCCCTGGTAAGACGCTCTTCAGCGAGCTCGATCTGGTTCGCGCCTATCATCGGATACCTGTAGAAGAAAATGACATATCTAAAACAGCCGTTAGCACGTTCTTTTGGCTTAGCTGAACTTTTAAGAATTCCATTTGGTCTGTGCAACGCTGCACAAACCTTCCAACGCTTTATCCATGATGTTAATGGTGGTCAAGACTTCGCTTAATTCTATCTCGATGATAATTTAGTAGTCAGTTCCTCTGAAAGAGAGCACCTCGAGCATCTCCGAACTCACTTCCAGCACTTGACACAACACGGTGTCACAGTCAATCCGACTAATTGTGAACTCTGCAAATCAGCGGTAGAATTCCTATGCCACGTCTTTTTCTCCCCTGGTATCGAATTATTTTCTGATAACATGCAATCAACCAAAGGCTTTCCAGCACCAAGATCATTCAAGCACCACTGTCGATTTTGTGGTTTCGTCAACTACTATCGACGGTAGGTTCCTCTCTGCGCTCAGCTAAGTAAACTCTGACTGACCTGCTCAAATGGATTGAACATAAGTTTGCCTACCCTGACACCGCCAAGAGAACCTTCGCGAAGCTCAAGGATATCTAACAAAGCCCTTCTGGCTCATTCCGGATCAACTGCGATCCTGTTAGTTCTACTGATGCCTCAAATGTAGCGGCAGGAACCGTCCTCCAGCAACACGCCGGTATGCAAATACAACCCCTTGGCATCTTCTCCATACGTCTGCAGCCAGCGAACTCCCGCTACAATGAGTTTGACAGATAATTGCTCGCTATTTGCCTTGTCATACGTCACTTCCGGCACCCACTCGAAGGCCGCACTTTCATGATCTACACAGACCACAAACCTCTGCTTGCGACAAATATTCACTACGTGAAACAAGACACCTAGACTTTGTCACGCAGTTCATTGCTGTTGATTGTACGCAATCGGAGATGCCAATTCAACACTCACTGGTCAAACTGATGTAATTGCCAATCTAAGCTCAAATACTTAACCAACGTTGGTTGAATGGATGCTGGTGAACAGCCGTTTAAGTGCAGTCCATGTGACGGCACCAAATAAAGTTGATTCACGACGTGGTGTAACACGCATTTTGTTAGTGGTTTCCGCTTAAGATCCAACGGACTGCAGTTCAGATGCTGTTAAGGAAACTTGGTACTACGAACTGAACGCGTTACAAAGCAGTGCATCTAGTTCAGATTTTATTTACCTGCAAGGAATATGAATGCACGAGTAGGGCGTATGAGCTCTTCAAATTCATTGCTGGGTGGAAGTTATGGAAATAACTCCGAACGGACTGACAAAGGAGAGCGTCTGCTGCAACTGTGCGCACAGCATCAGTTGCTTCTTAGTAGCACTGCTTTTAGACAAAGTGGACGCCCAAGAGTCAATTGGCGTCCTCATGTATTTGGCCAGAAATGGACCCAAAATGATCACATCTCCATAAGTTACAGTAGCGTTTTTCCCTCCTAGAGTGTTGCTCGTACTGAAGTACCTGCGCCTTGGTGGGCTGTCATTTTGCCATAAACTTTACCGCAATGCGCAAAAAGTGTCACCTGATTAATAACTAAGAAATTGTCTCAGTCCTCTTTCAGCCTAGCCTACTAATACGCGCTGCGTACCGAAATTTGTTTGTCTTGTCCTAGTGCCACTAAGTTTAATTGGAAAAGGATGTTTGCCGCCATGCACGAAGTTGACGCCTCTGCTTGTGGCAATACTGAACGTCACAGCACCTGACACTGGGTATACGATAGGCCGATGAAACTGTTACCATTCAGAAAAAATTCTCCAGGTTGTCGCTGCACATGCGACCAGACGGAATATTAGGTGCGTGTAAAGAAAATCCTTCTTTCTGACCAATAAGCTTGGTGGACCAGTAAGGTAGAAGTATTGGAAGAGGCCTGAGCAGCAAGCGATTAGCGCAACCTCTTTAAGCTGATTTGCACCACTGGTCCCATGAAACTAGACGTCAGTGAAACAATAAGTGATAGCAGGAATGCAATGCTACTTAACCAAGAGCGCTGTAAGCAAGTTAAACGAAACATCTTTAACAATAGTTTACTTGGCTACATGCGGTCTAACCTATTCCTACTCAGGTAATGCGTGGATCCATGGACACTTAGTTGCTTGTCTCCGTCGGAGGCCGAGTTTCAAAATGTGACCAAAATCCGCAATTAGTTCGTATGCTGGCACGAATTGCCTCCTACGTGCACCCTAGAAGGATAGATGTCCTCTGAAATGGACTGATCAACATCGTTGAACATATATTGAAGGACGAGATTATCCCAACTAACTGGAATGAATCGATTATAGTCGCAATAAACAAGAAGCGACGTCACACTGACTGTGCTAATCACAGGGATATTAGGCTAACATCACTTGTGAAAAAATTACTTGCATCGGTTCTCGTTCGCTGCCTCACTGTGGAAGAGAATCTCGGGCTAAGGAAGAGCAGGAAGGTTTCCGCCAAGGACATGGCTGTATAGATCATATAGCTACTCAGCGGCAGGAAATAGAGCAGCGCCACGCATACCACAGACCCACAAGAGCTGTTTCTTGATTTCAAGAGTGTGTTCGATTTACTCGGTTGATGCATTAGGTTTGATATTCTTAAGTGGAAATATGTTCCCACGAAATTGTGAAAATTAGACAACAAAAGTCGAAGTTTGTCAGTTTTGTCTGATTTCCTCGTTGTGGTTCAAGCTGGTCATGCAACATATCATAGAATACTCCCTTTCAAACTCGCACGATGTAGGCGTTGAGGTCCTGCGTGGTGAGACGTTTGTTGGTTATGATTATGCGCACGGTATCGTTTAGATTGTCAACGATATTGCAGCAGCACAAGCATCACGGCATGCTCTGACTTGATTGGTTCCATTATTGATTATGTGCTTTTCGCGTTCCAAATGTAGTATTACTGCATGATCACCAGCCGGCTGGTGAATTCTGTATCCTGAATAACAAGGAACTCCAGCCCTTGATCAACTTACTTAATTTGACAGCTGCATCAACAACCAATCGGACATTAAAACTGAAGTCATTTCATGCAACGCAAAAGCTTTAACTGCCTTCTTGAACCAGCGGCCTTCTTGGCGACAGATCCATGCTTCCCTCCGTCTTAAATGCCACGGTTAAAAGGCCAACGTGAAAGCCGACCTGTTCTAATTTACTGAAAATCTGTCCCTTTGTTATCATGAGCTGAAGTGCCTTCAAGTCTTTGATGGTCTTTGTCTGCCGAGCAATGCTGTTGTCGGATGACACCAGCGTGCCCGGAACGATGAGGTGCATAGTTTGGTAATAAGTAGTGATAATGATGCTAGCTCGTCAGAACAACTGACAGCAAAGCATAAATTACTTTGGCTTGGTCACGTACTACGTATGTTTGGCCCCCGCTTACAGGGGAGAGTCTCGTATAGTCTGAAGGATGTATTGTGACACGAGGCTCTATGTGTAAATAAGTTGCTTTGCTGGTGGGAAATTAAATCACTGACAACCAAACTGTTTGCCGTCGTTCCGTCTAGCCTTTCAGGCTGGAGTGCATATGAAGGCCTTGAGTGTTTCAAGAGACTTTATAGGGTTTGGCAGACAACCGACAACGGTGGCGGGTCTTCTGTCGTCCCCTTGTCAGATTAGCTTTGTAAAGAGTGGTTGGTGCCGAGTTATTTGAGAAGTAATGGCTGATTACGACATGAGGCAGAGGAAGCCTCAAGGAAACGGTCCCGCCGCCTACTTTTGCATGAAGTCCAGCTGTTTGCAACCGTGTGTTGTTACACAAGGCGTGGGCGCCTTGACACTGAAGTTTGCTTAGGGAATTAAGCTTTTCAGCTAAGCCCCGTTCTCTCCATCTTATTAATCTTTATTTCTTTGATAACGGCGGCTAGCGTCGGCTTAAATGACTAAGATACTGCGGTTTAGCATTATGTTGTTGATGAGTATACCCAATCAAATAAGCTCAAATGTCCGAACATCTATGAGCAAAAGGAATGAGATTGAAAACAATGTCTGTTTCCGTGAATAATTGAAGCTTGGTGTAATTATACTTCAACTGACGTGACGAAATGAAAATGTTGACGAGGAGATGGTAGAGACTGAGAGAATCATTTACCAGCATGCCGAAAGGTCAACTACATTCAAGAGCTGCGACTTAGGTGTTGTCACTTATTTCAATCCTGTTTGGTGCACGTGGAAAAACGTTGACTGTTCTTTTATTCTCCAAGTATTAACCGTGGTATTTTGATTTGTAAACATAGATGGTTAAGTAGCTACCGATCTATTATGCTTTTAAATAAGTACATATAACTCAGTTGTGTCCCCGGTGAGGCCGATGGATTTTACGATTACTTCAATTTGTGTCGTCATCGATATTGAATTTTATTTTGCATCTTTTCTGCGGATTTCAACAAATCTGATACCAATTTTCTAAGAGACATTGAGCTGCATAACATTGTAAACTCCCTGACCAGACTTGAAGCAACTATGGAGCTTAAATTCTGAACAATGGTGAGCATTTTTTCTGTACATTTAGGCACGTATTGGTAGTTCTGACCACGCAAATGAAGTTATTTCCTATGGTGCATAACAAGGTAAATCATAAGGCTATTGCATGTTGTAAAGATCGCAGGCTTAAAAGAATGCAGTGACTGCCTGAAAACAAATATCGACCGATGGAAATGATTTCTTCGGCAGCTTTTACTATGTTCCTTGACAACAAATTGTGAATAAACAGAACGCCATCTTAAAAAGCTATATCTACTTCCGCTTTTCTATCTGCTTTCCATTGTAAACCATTTTCATCCACGCGGAACATTTTTTATCTTCATATTTAGGACGTTTGCGCAAACCCAATGAGAAAGCGTACAAAAAGAAAGACTACGCTGCATTGAAGGCATTTGCTTTTTCAATCAACCTAAATTGGCCGTCTAAACCATCTATGTGTTCAGACCTCACAGAGAAATATTAGTAGCCGGGATGTCTGTCGTGTGCTGAAACAACTAAGTGGAGTGTCTAAACACATGTCAAATTCAGAAGTAGACGTGGAAGAGCTGAACCGAAACTTCTATCGTTCCAATACTAATTTCATCTCTTACGCATTCTCCACACGATTGGATGTGCTCAAAATCGCTTTACCTGTCACTGACAGAAATACATTGCGCAATAAACTGCTACAGCAAAATTCGAACAAAGCAAGTTACTCGGAAGGACTACGATGCATTGTCCAGAAAATTCAGCCGATTCCTTGACCCAGCAACTTGCTAACTCATACACGTTAGGAGTGAGAGATTGTGGTATTACTGTCTGCTGTAGAACATCCAGAATTACCTTGATGATAAAGGAAACGAATCAATACCATACAATTGCCTGCACCTCGGTACAATTAAAGAAAGTAGTGGGTTACTCTTGAAATGTTGCTGAACCACGGTCATTCGCATGATCTGTTATAGTTTGCTTATCGTAATTTGAGGTCTACTCAAGATGTATTAGCCTATCTTGTACATTCATTGCTGTCGTCACTAGACAACAAGGACAAATAAGTACGCATGCTTTTTCTAAAGTACAGCTATATTTTTGTTAGTATAAAATTTGAGCAATTTTGGGAAATCTGCAAAATGCCGGTTTCTAACACTCTACCGCCTATCTTTTGAGTGACTATTTAACGGGATGTTTTTAGGTTACCCGACTTTAGAGGAAACGTCCTCTGCGCTCACCGAAGGCACTGGAGTGCTTCAAAGAGTCAAAATGTTCCCATAACTCTTTTCCACCTACGTCGCCTATTTAGTTACCTCTGCCGATGCGGCAATGCTAATAAATGCAGCCGAGGTAGCCTCGGGTGTACAACAACCGGTAGCTACCGCATTATCTAAATAACAAGCCTATCGGGACAGCCCAACATTTTGGTTCAGATCCCACTTTGTATCACAGAATGTAGCCAAATGCAATGACGTCATTTTCTCCCTACGTAAAGGATTTGATTTTCAGCCAATTTTCTTTGACTACCCTGAATTCACATAGGTGGCCAGAATTTTCACACTAGATTACTAGTGAATCAGGTGGGTGTCATGTTTCTTGATCACTCCATGTTACTTATGTTTTACAAGTATGATATAGATTTCGATCTATACCCTTTTTTGCTATTTTTCCTCGTCCGCGCCACGTAATTCTGAGATGCATCACCGCAAGTGGCTTACATCGTTGGATCTATTGCTCCAATGTAATTATTCCTGGTTTCCTAAGGAAACAATTCAAAATCCTAGGTGGGTCATTAATGCAATTTTCTCGGTATGGTGGAATTCCCATTCCAAACTTTGTCCATTCGCAACAATTTATACATAATTCTTACTTTGAGAGCACTTACTGATGTAAGTCACCCAGTATATGGTGCGCTGGCTGAGCGTGTTTTAATATTCTTAACCAGAAAATGTGTCAAGGGTGACCACAAATTCAACGGACACTCCACATTTTTGTTTATACCTACATATATATGCATAACTGTATAATATCGTGCATGATACTTGTCTAGGAAAGGAAGGGCTCTTCGTTTATTATTGCAATTTATTGAAAAAAACATGTGCCGGCCTATGATCACAATGTCATGAATCCAAGGTGTCGGTGTGTTCATCATCATTCTCAGCACATAGAAGAATGCGTCTCCAAGTACGAGTTGAGATGCGTTGTAGTACATAGAGGAAATCCCATTCAATGAAGCAAGGATTGAAGCGTTAAGTTTTTATGTGTTATCGTAAGAAGTTTTTCTGATGTCTTATTTCACAATGCTCCCCATGGCATTGTCGCAAACGATAGGTCAGGATTGGTAGCTGAGCGTAGGTTCTGTGATCCAAATCCAATTCAACGGACACGGAAATTCTCATACAGAAACCGGCGAACCGAGATATCACAAAGTGTTGGAGCACCAGCTTGCTGCAGAATAGTTTCACCCATGATGCCAGTTGCATCCAATTGCGGAATGAACTAGGTCTCCAACATTTCGTAGTAAATGAACAGATTCACTGATTTTTCAAAATAATGGCCCAACAATTTTGGTGGCTGATTTTGCCGCCCAAATCATGACATGCGGTGGTTTGTGGGCGATTTCTTCAGCATAGTATTGGTTAATCTTACTCTAAATGTAAAAATTTTGTGATCGTGAACTGAAATAGACAGCGCATTCCCCACCAATGAAGACATAGTAATTATTAACTGTGTGGTGAATTCCTGAAGAAACCAACGACACGCTTCCATTCGATTCTGTAGATCAATATCAGCCAGGTAACAGACCAGCATTGGCCTAAATGTTGACATGTCTAGGTTAGTTTTGGGTATCTTCTGGAGTGTGGAGCGTTGAATCCGTAACTCAGCATACATCTTACGGGTCGATTTTAATGGAGATTTGAAACTTGACTGCTTAATGATTTCCACATGCTCCACTCGGAAGGCAGAGCGTCCAAAGCAACGGGCATTCAGCACAGAACCAGATGCAAATGTTTTCATCTCTCATGTCAGTAATACGTCCTCTTTTGGTGCTAGTCACTTGAAACACTCCTGACATTTATCGGAAACATCAGCCATTATTCTTTTTCTAGCACTAGATCATGTACCCACACAGTAGTTAGGAGTCATCTAAAATGATGCAGGAACCTGTGTCGGTGATTTATGTATGTGCCGTACATGTATACTATAAATAAAATGATAACTTTGTAACTATTGAATAATAACTGGTATTGCTTAATACATCAGTTATCAAAGATGATCAGGGACTTCGTAGCCACCCAGTAGATCAATTTTGCACGCATAAGTACCTAGCACTCTTCCGTTATTCCATATCTGATAATTATTTTGAGCTATCAGATAGCAATTGCCCTGGACTATAACAAAGTATTTGCATCGTAACCGCATTGCTGTTTCTGCCACTTATTACACTCCTTGGGCATTTACTGCTTACATTTTTTCTATGCTGTACGCGTGCGCTTAACAGCTGAATATTCACTCATATGGCTGTATAATATACTTTCGCGAATGGAAATGTATTTATTCACTGGAACCCACACCACGCCAGCCACCCATAACAAGCACTTCACTCAAATGTTTTCTAGATGAAGCGCTCAAATCCATACTAAGCACCACGGAAGGCGTACCTTTACTTTAGCAAATGAGTTCTTTCAGTCTGTTATTGAAGCAGTTTTTCTCTGAGTAGATGATGCAGCTCTAGATAACAGACAACATGTCTTTCCTCGCGATTTCAACGCGTTACTAATGCGAGCCAACCTGATAACAGACATTCGGTTATTGACTGAAAGCTACTCCATCAGTGAATATCCCTCCCAGGAGTTTAGAGAAATGCTCACTTCAGCTTAAGCGGCATTGGATGCCAGGTCATCACTGAATAAAATACGAGTAATTTCGAACTTAGCGGTACGATCAAGTAGAGACAGTAGCATCAGCTTGGCGTTAGTTCCCGGGTGGTTGTTCAAAGCACACGGGGATTAGCAAACACAAGGTAAACGCATGCATCAGACCGCAGAAACAACGCGGAACGAAGCTTAAACTAGGGTGCAGTCGTTCAGTTTAATAAAACTTTGCGAGTCTCGCCAATGAAAGAATGATCATGGCACTAATATAACAATTAAAAAGGGACAGTGCAAATAGTATAATAGGATTTTTACAAATGTGGATCAAAAAATGTATGTGTAGGTAGGTGATTTGCCTGTGTTTGTAATTGTGTTGCAGTTTTGTTGAATGAGTTCGAGCGTGTCGTCAGTGTCAAGGAATCATTGCCGTCTGTGAATTTGAGAAGGTTGTCCAAGTAATCAAGAGCAAGGAACTTGCTTAGTAGCGAGTCGCTTCCGCCAAGTCACAGAATAGTTAACCAGAACTTTGTAGCGTTTATTTCGGAGAACCTTTGCCAGGCGAAAATCCACCACCTCCCGGAACCTTGTCGCCAAACCGTTTGGTGGATTGGGTTAAACCCAAACCACCTAGCTGACACCACGAGGAGATGGTTTAGCTAGTCACAAAGATGGCATGTACTAACGCTTCACCATTATGTAAGCTGGAATGAGAGATGTGGTAATGCACCCAAAAATGGGCTCAGGACCATCATTTCGAACAATACCATATGTGCAAAATAAAGGAAATTTCGCACCGTGCTCCCATAGTTACTAAAGTCAAAAGACCCCTAAATATTGCAGAAGGATTTTTTCAGTACTCTTAAGTTTCCGTTCATTTCCTCGTCATATTTGTACTATTACTAAGCGCAGTGCCCTTAAACCTGATATGAACATACATTGTACATATTGCGTACGCCAGAGCAATCCAATAAGGGACACTATGGTCCGGTATCCTACTTGCGTAATGTCACTAGCTTACGCTTTTATGTTATGGAATGTGTTGCCTATCACGGGTTTGTGAGACAAAGTTCTATGAACAAACGCTTGATAACCGACCTTTGGATGCTATTAGTCTAACTGATTCGTAATCTATTACTGCCACATCAAGGCAGCCACAAGTACATAAGTTTGTCAGTATATTTTAACATATTTGTTTACCGGCTCCGGTAGTAGCCATGAAAATGTACTTACCTACCATGCTCTCTATTTGTAATCTACCTCACCCACCTATTCTGGTCCACGGCTGACTCCATTTCTATCCATAACAAACTGGTTTTAACTGGACTATTATGACTTCATCCGCGGCTTTCCAAACAGCTTTCAACCTACCAATCAGCATCAGCCTCCTTGGTCACTACGAATTTGGTCTACGACTGAGTCTCTTCCACCTGCTTAACCTACCTTTTAACTAAAACTATGGCTTCGGAAACGATTAGCTTCGTTGGCCATGCAATGTGTTTCTCACTTAATCTATGAAATCTGTCTGTCACTTTGCAAACCTAGTTCCTATTCTGACTTCATTTTCCAGCATTTGGTAGTCCGTTTCATTAGTAGCCATGAGCATATATGTCCATACCGGCCTCCATTTGTAATTCATCTTAAACCTTATTGCGTTCAGTGCACAACGTACTCGTCAACTATCCACTAACCCTCAGATCCTATTTTGAACACTACGGCTGCTGTCCTGAGCTTCAAAATGGTTTCTCTACCGTAGCCGTTTTCATCACCCAAAGTGTACTATCCCTGGAATCCTAAGATAGCAGGAGGACACAGCTTTCCGCTCGCCGCAGCGTATTGCTTTATTATATCCGGAGACCTAGTTACCAGATTTAACGCACAGTCCTAATACTTTTCATCCATCTCTCTTTGTCTTGGGTATCTACGGGTTTCTGTATCCAAGTAAGAAGTTTTGAACACTCATTGGGTGCGTTACACAACCTTTCGTGCATCGCAGCATTGGGCTTCATCCATCCTGATTTTCATTTAGAATACCCACGAATTGTTATCTGTTAAAACGAGTTACCCTCGGCTTCCGCTATATCATAGGCTTTTCCCTCAATTACTATGATCTAGCCGTCAAGCTTCTAGGAGGTATTACGACAGTTCTTAGCGTGCTGCAGCGCCTTGATCACATGAATGCGTTTATACACTTGTTACTTACTCGCAGCATAAAACAACGCTAGGACTTACGTTCTAGATGACCTTAATTCTCTGTGCGTTGAAGCAATTCAGTTTCCCAAATTCACATGCTGTTTTACCATATAATGGCGACATTATCTCTATTCCGCTCGTGCATACTGGCCACATGCTACATCGCTGGATCATTCATTAATCAGCTTGTTTTAGGCTTAACACCCTAGTATGAATTAACTATGTGCATGCCACTACGTTTAGCTTCAGATATCTTGCTTCTTATTTAATATTTAATGGACACATACACTTGTACCTTATTGAGCTCTCTTGCTAGCATATTAGTATGACTCGATAGGCTCGCGCCATCTTGCTATCTAGTCTTGCACATCCTAATGTTCACTTATCCATTATTTGATGCAGCCTCTGACACTTATCTTTGTTTAACCGCCCTGCTCTTTCACCGGATTTCACGAGCTTAGTTTGTCTTAGCTTCCCTTTTTGTTCAGCAGAAGTATCAATCTTGTATGACCGATGTAGTTAATTGTGACCATATGCATGCCGTTCATGAAAACTAGATGTTCATACAGGACAACAAGATATCTTCCGGGCGGCTAGTATTTGGTCTTACTTAGCAGGCTACGACTGTCTGAACCTCCATGCGAACTTTAGATATATTTGACTCTTACAGAAGTATTCCTGCGGAGTCAAACCAAAAGAAAGTGCACCGTTCATTCACGCAGCAGCTCAAACCTAGCCTGCCACATCTACTTACGGCTTGGTGGTCTCAGCAAGCTTCGAAAATGGAGGCCACTCTGCTGTTACGCAATACTCGCAAGCTTTTTAAGCTCATTCGATCTACTGGCCACAAAAGGCCTGGTGTCAGTGTGACTATATGCAAAGCGGATTTTTCTCCTGTAGTCAATCTACAAGACACCTGGATCAATAGGCCGAACATTTTTATTCCCACTTCATTAAACACTCACTGTCCATTGGTATGCCCTGAGAACCAAGCCTTTCGCACTGGGTCACCACATTTCATCGGCCTACTAAAGCGGAACTTTTCCTTGCGGTTTTACACCTGAAACGATTTAAACATGCTGGCTGTGATGCACATCATCCGGAGCTCTTTAAGTATCTGGTGCATTTGGCAACAGCTAGTTAAATTTCTTGTTATCAAACATTTGGAGTGAAGAAAGGTTCCTTCTACCTTGTCCTGATCTATAAGAAGGGTACTCAGAATTATGCACCGATTGCCGGTAGATTAGTCTCATATCAGTTGTTTCCAGCCTACTCGCATTCAGTTTACTCCGTAGACCTCCACCCTGCTGTGAAGCGCAGTACAGGGATGAACAAGCTCCCTTCCACCCTGATCGTCTGTTCGTAGATCGTTTGGTCCCGCTCCGCCAAATCCACGAGCAACGCCACCTCTACCAAATGTCTACCATCATTACGTTCTTCTACTTCCGTCTTGCATTACATTCAGTTGCTCGACTTGCGCTTTGACTTTGCTCGCAAAGTAATGAAGTCCTAGTATAGTGCACAACCATCCTACTGCACTCTATCCCCATATATCCGGCAGTGTAATAAACTATGGCAAGTATTTGTCGTCATTTACTGTCAATAGCATTGTGCGACGGGCTGCTGTTACTCCCATTTCTCTTCAATTTTATGAATGAAGGCATCCTGTTGAGAGCTTCGGATGATTGTCAAAAATGTGGACTACAAATGCTTTTCTTCTTGTATGCGATTTACTTATTTTATATCGATGGCTCTCCTTAGTTGGTTACGACCCGCAGCGCGCGCATACAGTCTTAAGCCGTTTCTCGGTTGTGGCATCTGGGTTTGCTTCAATTTTTGCCCCATTGAATTGTAAACTTCTAGTGCAGGATTGGCGCTCGCTCTTCCCAGTGCTCACTTTTGATGGTATAACTTTGTACAAATAGGCAGCTGTTAGTACATTGGCAGCTGTGTGCCTGCTGGGGGCGTTATTAAGGAGACATTTTTGCCCCGCATCGCCAAAGCTCGGTCACGGTTCGCCAAGATGAAGCACTTTTGGCATAGTAGTGATGTCTCTCCACGGCAAAGGGTCTCGTGTACAGTGGCATATTCGGGTTTTGTTCCTATTTGGAGTTGAGCCATGGCCAGTTTTCGTGGATAACAGGCGTCGGCTCTCAGCTATTAATACTCTGTGCTTGAGGAAAAGTGCTCGTGTGAGATGACAGCAAACTATTTTAAAAGGTGAAGTCCGAAGTCCTGTCTTAGGAGATGCGAGTATGCTATTCAATAAGTTAGTCCTGCTGTCTTATCTAAGGTTGCCCCGCCATTGTTTGCATATACCAGCTTAGCCTTTGCTTTGCGGTGCCATTTTTGTTTTTGTAGGGCTCCGCTGGAAGAGATCGAGTAGAGTTCAGCCTCCACTTTTCGTTAGCGTACGAAAAGCTTGACTTCACGTCTTTCTGCCTCGTATCCACACGCCTGCTTGGTTCGGGACCAAAGTAAAAAGAGTGCCGATAACTAGAAATAATACAAGTTAAGGCGCGTAGTCGGAACCAGTGAAATTTTTGTGTATTTACTCGTTTAGATCCAGATACGATTAACAATTTAAGAAGACAACATGCGCGAAATAGCGTGAAACATTATCAAACAGCTCCTTTCTTCTTCTAGCACAATTGCTGACGTTTGATGCTTTACTTCAGCTAATGCACCATGATGATGATGTGGCGAATATAGCTGTAGTCCACTAATAATTTCCATGTGTTTGTTTGGTTCTATGTCTACACGTAAGACTGCTACCAATGCAATACCATAAAACACATAGCACACTAAGAATACTTTAGTCATGGCGTATCACTGCGCTTTTGCTTACTATGCTCTCACCTGTTTAATAGTTTTACTGTATGATTAAATCCTGTCCTTGTTTTCCTTCCCATTATTAAAGCCAAGCTTGCTCACTTTTCACATATTAGCAGGATTTAATTGGCCCGTACACGGTTGCGGTTTAGCCTCACAAGCAATTATTATCAATCAATACTTAGTCAATGCAACGCCTTTGACATTTGATACTTATTCCCCATCCCGTCAGCAAAAGGATTTTTATCCATTCGTATTTGCATTATCACCAAATTTATGCATATTAACTTTGCATCATCAAATGCGTACTCTCATTCCACATATAGCCATCAGTAACAAGCTCCTAATGTATCGGCCTAGGACATAGCTTCGTACACTTGCGGCTATTAGTATTAGTTGCATGACCAAATGAAAGACAACTTCAGCGCAATATACGTTAAGCATTGTACATCAGATTTTCTTAGAACATAATATGAAGTACCATATTATCGTATTAATTACAATAGTACCAGATTGCTTGATTCCACGCCTGTTCTCACAGGTGTTCCGCCGACTCCTTCCTCTTTTCTCTTTTGCTGAGCATCGAAGAAATCGGACTGAAAATCCTGAATAGCCCTCACCAAAAGGAATGAATTTATCCAAGTTGGACGTACCTGCCCAGCTTAACTGATCATGGTCCAATTCTGCTGAAGGCAAACGCGATTATGATAATATCGCCGCTGCTGCTGCTCTTATCAGCACTGAACTGTACGTACCGCCTAGCGGAACAAGCCCAGTGTGGATAATTGCACAAGCCAATGCACATTCATTACCGACCTCTATACAATGGTTTCAAAATGCCATACTAAGTAAAAAACTGTATAGCTACAATGACAATGCCAATAAGCCCTCACAAGGTTCGTTCGTTCGCTACGTACTGAAACTTGATCCAAGTCTACCTTCACATCACAAAAGATTTCCTAGTCACCAATAATTTTTCATGTCCGCGGTCTATATATTTCAGGGCTCTTCTCATTGCATTTAATTCAAGATACATGTTGGAACACGAATTTGCCTGTAAATAATGATGCTTCGTAATTTGATGTGCATCGATGTATTCCAGATTAATTGTCTCAAATAATTCATCATGGTCTACTCTCAGTTAGCAGGCGGTCGCAAATCTGTAAAAGCAATATACGACGGCGTTACGACATCCTGGATCCTTTCAGTGGTGCACATTCCATCGGACATTTGGTGGGTTCAGCACACATGAGTTCCGGATGTCAGCAGTAATTGCCACATCGCCACGGGCAAGAGTCGAGGACCTGAGTGAGCGGCAGTAGAGCATGATATAGCCCGGCTCATCTTCCCTTGCTATACTAGTTAGATCATTTGCAGAAGAAAGCAATTGGACCAACGAACTAGAACTTTCAGCGTATCGCCTATGTATTACTTAGGCGTTAGGAGCTATACGGAGGGAAGTTATATTATTAAATATTGAAGATATTTGTATAATTCAGCTGATTCATCATGGTCACTTGGTTAGTAGGCTTTGGGAAGTCCGGAAGTGTACCAGACATTAGTGTATAAACCTTCGGCGTTAGGTAAGTTTTGCGCATTTCATTTGTCGCTGCAGGGGTTGATCATTATGGCTTCCGGATGATAGCAGCTTGTGCTAACTGGCCATAGTTACGACTTCCGAATCAGCATGATTGACAGTTGAGTATGATGTCGTCCGGCTCACCTTCTACTGACAAATCTGTATACGGATATAAAGATCTGCGTTGGTCAAGTGTCAAAACAAGTGCAGAAGTTTGTCGTGATGTTGTCACGAAGAGGCTAAAGCTGGCAACGTTCAAGTACTGTCGCACAGTTAAAGGTAAACGCCGTGGAAGCAGTTTCATTTTGATTTTTCAGACTTTGTCCATAATACTCCATCCTTATCTCTAAAGAATACGTTAGCTGAAGTAACATCCTTCGTAATAGGTTTCAAACCATCACTTTGGTAGACTAACAAATCATTAATCGATGCAAGCGATTGCGAATCGCTGCACCTCGATAATGGTATTTAACCCAAATTACTTACAAAAAGTTTGGCTAAAAGCAAACCATATTAAAAGCATGTTAGTGTATTGTACCAAGCATTCAGCTCGGTGTATTTTGGAAATAGTGCGACGTACTTTCAAGTTAGCTAGGCTAAGAACGCTGGTTTGACGTCCTTGACACTCTCATTGGTCATGGGACATAAACCAATGGGACATCGGTTAGAAGCGGCCAGCAAAAGCGACAGACAGACCAATGTAGGTGGTCAAACGCCACCTTCTGTTCTGCCTTGATGCCCATCTGAAGTGAATCTCAATGATTGGTCTCCAAGCTGAAGCCGACCAACAGGCAAATTGTGCTGCTTGTCAAATGATGAGATCCTAGCTACCACTTATCCAAAGTTTAAGACGTAACCAGTAAGGACAGATAAACTAACCAGCACATGAAGCCGTCTATACTTAGTGCTCGCTAGCGGCTACCTGGTGGTGGCTTATTCAGCGGTCTAACCATGGTGGCATAGACAGGCAATGTTCTAACTGGTATTCCGCAGATCAGCAATGGCTACGACGTGGCTATAAAATTTTGTGCGATAGTCATTGCAATGATCATGGGGGACATTGTCCCCATTGAAGTTGGTAGACCAACCTGAAGCTGAACAACGAAAATGCTAAGTTAGCTTAATTCGGACATAGTTGATGACTCAACAAAAAATACTAGGATTCCGAGTGTGGCGTTGTCACGAGGTTAATGAGTGTCCATTCGTCTCCACACCAAAAGGCAAGTTTGTTGATCAGCTATAGCTCCATTGTCTCTATGTATGGCTTTATGTAAAGGTCATAGAAGCATATGTACTCATAGGATAATTATGCTTCACTTCCATATGATCGCCCATACATGCTGAGACGGCTTTGACAAGTGGCTCTCTAAATGGAATCATTAGAAGCACAGTCAATGCTGATGGAACTCCCTATTTCGTCAAGTTCACGATCAAGTTCAATTTGGACAGGAACGGTAGGAAAATTCCCATGTGTGTTCCTTCTTCAATGCGTCGTTGAATCAGGATGGAGGTCGCGGGAGCGATTTGAAACCGAGAATAGCCAAATCAATAACCACGAATCACATAACGGTCAAGCAATCAATGCCCACGCGGCCTGCACCAGCAGTCCCCGCTGTAACAGCTACGTGAATAGAATAAAGGTGAAGAGAAGGAAATCAACAAAAAACAAAATAATGTTAATTGTAGTACAGAAGAGAAGGTGTGGATAAGAACACACAGACTGTGAGTAATGTTTACACATCGTATTCTATGTAGTACTACTAAACGATTTATATTAATTTATGCTACCTATCCATAGCATTATGAGGGCAAAGCATTCACGCCGTAAAATGGGTGTACCAATTGGCACCACAAAAATTCAAATTGAACTGCGTTAGTGCCATCAGAGGTTCCCTGTCCAAACGAGCTCTATGTTGTTTGAGCTTCAGGCAATGCCCGCGCAGATGGTCACGCTAATGCCACGGCGTGCTTGTCGTGTTTCACCGTTTGCGGTTTTCTTCACTGAAATCCTGGTTTGAGAACGGTAGTTGAATAACACTGGACAGAAAATTTGGCTTTCGTCACTTTTCTTGTGATCCGAAAGAACTTGGAAGTGTTAAACTACCGGATTATCTGGCCACGGCCTGCCTGTCGGGTTACATCTTTCGAGATCTTCTTCGAGATATACCTTGTTTGGAAACTATTCGAATAACACTGCACAAAACTTTGGCTGATCAGTATGCTCTCCTGGCAAGCAATGAGAGGTTCCTTTATAGCTGTGAAGATTGTTTTAAGCTGAAAGCTGAGCGCTTTGTAATCACGAAGGATTACTTCGATTCGCTCGTTTCCAGACTGACAAATATGTAACGAGTGTTTTCTTTGCTGCTGATGACTTTGGATGGAAAAGTTGAAGGTTTACTAGATCACCTGGATATTCGGAACAAACTATCCAACCCACGAAAATCAATCGCTTATTCTCACATTTCTGATGATAGCAAACAGTTAAACCTTTTGCGGCGTATTCAAAACCACAACCTACATTCCTACACAATTACATACATGTGTACACCCATATACTTACATACACTGTTATGCCAAACATGTCCTTTTGCACAATTTGATCACACTATGTTCGCTAAATATGATCATGCCTGTAAACGTGTGCCTCGCGTTGTCGAGAATAAAAATTTATTTATTTATTTATTTATCCGTTTTTCACGGCCAGGAGAAATTAGCGGATAGTAGCAAGCAAACGCATTCAGTCGACTTAACACCCTATCCAGCAACTGATTGTGAGCCAGTTGGCGCTAAACAGTTGGAAAGAGTACGTGATTCCACAGCTAGTGACGAGATGTTGCAGACTTTGCCAGCGAAACGTAAGCGGAGCAAGAAGAAGAAAGCTGTAAACTTGCAAAATGCGGTAGTCTCGGAGTGTACGGTGGATCAGGTAAGCACGTCACTTTCAGAGCCTTCAGTACCGAGCCCTTCGGCGTCTCCTTCCAAAGCCTCTTCGTACGCGGCTAGTGCATCCAAGCAACCAGCCACCCAGTCGCAAGATTCTATGACTGTGGCGCGTGGAGTAGGCACCCCCCGCTGCAGTGACTCTTACACTGCTAGCAGTGTCATCTTTAGGAATGTCACGGAGTCCACCGCAGCTCTTCCAAAGGAGAGAATGCTTGCTGACCTACAATGGTTAAAGATTTGCATTTCTAAACTGCTACCTCCCGGGTTTCCTGGCGTAACTGTACGGAAACTCATTAGGCTTGGGTCTGTGCCCGTCGATGCTTCGAGCGTCAAACCCCTTTTACTGAGAGTCGTTCTTTCAACGCCGGACGAGCGTAATTCGCTTCTGCGTTTCGCTTTTAAGCTCACGGGTTCTGGGGTCCGTATTCAACCTGACCTCCCACTGAATGATAGGTTGAAATTGAAGGCCGCCATAAAGGACCGCAAAGCCCGTCGCGAGGCAGGTGAAACTGGCCTCCGATTGGTGGGTTTTCGGGTGGTGAGCCGGAGGTTTACTTCCGCCCTTTCAGAGCCCGTTCTGGTGGCACCCGATCCCTGGCTCACTATCCCAATTGGCTTAAAGTAGTCCAGCAACGTGCGTAGTCTGAGGAACAAGATGTGCGAGGTTGGCGCTCTTGTAGAAAGTTCCCGGCCAGATGTACTTGCTTTCACTGAGACGTGGCTGTTCTCCGATATCCTGGACAGTGAAAGGTGTTTGCCTGGCCATACCCCTCTGCGAGCTGATCGCGCCTCATGCTGTCGCGGAGGTGGAGTTGCTTTGTACGTCAAATCCACCTTGACCATTTCGCGAACATATTCTTTCAATTCCCCTGCTATAACTGCCGAGGCGCTTGCGGTAGAGGCTGGCGCTTCTTTCAAGCAATTCAAAATTTTTTTAGTATACAAAAGCCCCAAAAGTACGTCAAGCAGGCTTATTGATTTCATTAGTACTCATACGACAAATAGATGTCTGGTTATGGGTGATTTTAATGTTCCTGAGGTTGATTGGCGCAATTTCTGCACTGCAGCGTCTGGACCTTACTCTTATGATCTTCTTGACCTATCCTTACAAGCATCCCTTCATCAGTTTGTACAAAGCCTAACTAGGTTCCTGGAGGGCCAAAAGCCTTCCATTTTAGACCTCATCTTTGCGAAATCGCTGGACTTTGTACGAGATGTAGTGTATGATTCTTCCTTGGGCTCTAGTGATCACGTCTGCCTCTTATTCAAATGCGCCTTAAGTCGGGGACGTGAAGAGTGTATGGTCAGAAGGCCAAATATCTGGCGCGCTGATTTTCAAGCCATCAGTGACAAGGCTGCAAATCAACCCTGTATCGTGTCAGAGGATGATACCGTCCAGGTTGCTTGGGACAAGTTCAAGTCCTTTCTTTGCGAGATTTCCCTCCCCCACATTCCAATCTCAGCCAGGAATAAAGTAGGGACAAAGCCCCTTGGTTTGACTCTGAGGGGCGCAGGATGCTCAGTAGGCGATCCAGGTGTTGGAGGACTTAAGTATCAACTCCCTCAAAAAGTACCCATCATCGCTACCGAGGCGTGCGAAATGCATGTAGACAACATCTGCGGGCGGCACGCCTGAGATATGAATCAGCGCTAGCTCGATCCGCATCAACAAACCCGAAGCGGTTCTTTGGCTATGTCAACCGGAGATGCAATGCAAATTCGCCTATCCCTGTGCTCTTTGGACCTGACGGCACTGAAGTATCAACCGATCAGGCCATGGCCTTCTTACTTGCAGAACAGTATGCCAGGTCGTTTGTTCATGAATCTCCGTTGCCTGATATCAAACTGCAAGCAAAGATACCAGTAGACTCCTTTCTGATGGACCTTTCCATCTCGGAAGCTCAGGTACTCAAGCTCCTGCTTGACCTAAATCCCACAAATGCTGCCGGGATAGATGCCCTCCATCCCAAACTTTTGTACGAGCTAGCTGGGTTGCTGTGTAAACCGATTAAATGTATCTTTTAGAAGTCTCTTCGGAGCTGCATTATAGCTGCTGACTGGAGAGATGCTATCGTGTGCCCTATTCTTAAAAAGGGTGATAAGCACTTACCTGAAAATTATAGACCGGTTAGCCTAACAAGCGTACTAGTGAAAGTATTAGAGAAGCTTGTAAGCGATGCGCTGGAAAGGCACTTAGCTTAGTTCAGTTTGCTCAACCCGTCTCAGCTTGGGTTCCGCAGAGGCCACTCCTGTTTGACTAAAATGCTGGTAGCCGAGAGTGCTGGGCCGAGGCCGTGGATCAAGGACAGGCAGTGAATTTGTTGTTCATCGACTTTTCTACAGCCTTTGACACCGTACCGCATTGCCGTCTTTTGTTTAAACTAGATTCCTATAGCATTTCAGGTCAAGTAATGAAGTGGATTTCGACTTTCCCGGAAGGTAGGCAGATGAGCGTCCGAGTGGGTTCCGGGCTGTCTTTCAGACAAGCCGTTCTGAGTGGTGTTCCTCAGGGGTCGGTTCTCGGACATATACTGTTTGCATCGTATGTCAGTGACCTCCCTGAGAAGCTTAATGTACCATCCCTTGTGTTTGCGGACGACGTTAAAGTTTGTAATACAGTGAGCGATTCTTTTGGGCCCACGGCTTTACAGACAGCTCTCTACAAGCTTTGAGAGTGGTCAGAATTGTGGAGCTGCCAGTCAATCTTGCAAAGTGTTCGGTCCTGTGCATAGGATCAAGCACTTTCACAACTTCTTACGTACTTGGCGGAAATATATTGCGTCAAGTGACTGAACAAACCGACTTAGGTATCTTGTTATCCTCTGACATCAAATCCAGCGAGAACTGGACAAATGCTACCCGCAAGGGTTTCCGAAAGCTGTGGATGATCCGCAGGTCATTCGGCATTATAACAACTGAAATGTTCATCATAGTGTTCTCAGCCTTCGTCAGGCCATACTTGGAGTACTGCGTGCAGGCCTGCCCTTCATGCTTGGTACGCGATAAGATGACACTTGAGTGAGTTCTGAGGGTTGGTACAAAAATGGCACAAGGATTGAGGCATCTCTCGTATTCCGATAGGCTGCTCAGGTTGCAGATGTTTTCGCTGCACTATAGGCGCCTTCGGGGGGACCTAATGCTTACGTACCGTGTATTGACCAACAGGATTGCGCCTGATCTAACTGGGCTGTTCCAGCCTGCTCAGGTGCCATCTCTTTGTGGTCGCCCTCTGAAGTTGCATAAGCCTAGATCTGATCACGTTAGAGCTGACGTTCGGTTGTCACGCAGGGTCATCGATGCATGGAACGCACTACCCAACGAAATAGTATTAGCACTAAGGGTGAAGAAGCTTGAACATCGACTCGACGCCCTTGGGTTACAGTTTCACATCTTTCAGACCTAACTTCTACACCTATTTCCTTATCTTCTCACATCTATTACTATTATTGTCTTAACCACACATTTTCTCCTGTACTACAATTACCATTATTTTGTTTTTGTTGATTCCCTTCTCTTAACGTTTATTCTATTCATGTGACCGGTACAGTGGGGACTGCTAGTGCAGGCCGCGTGGGCATGGAATGGTTGCTCGTTATGTGGTTCGTGTGTATGGATTTGGCTCTTCTCGGTTTCAAATCGCTCCCGCGACCTCCATCCTGATTCAACGACGCATTGAAGAAGGAACACACATGGGAATTTTCCTACCGTTCCTGTCCAAATTGAACTTGATCGTGAACTTGACGAAATAGGGAGTTCCATCAGCATTGACTGTGCTTCTAATGATTCCATTTAGAGAGCCACTTGTCAAAGCGTCTCAGCATGTATGGGCGATCATATGGAAGTGAAGCATAATTATCCTATGAGTACATATGCTTCTATGACCTTTACATAAAGCCATACATGGAGACAATGGAGCTATAGCTGATCGACAAACTCGCCTTTTGGTGTGGAGACGAATGGACACTCATTAACCTCGTGACAACGCCACACTCGGAATCCTAGTATTTTTTGTTGAGTCATCAACTATGTCCGAATTAAGCTAACTTAGCATTTTCGTTGTTCAGCTTCAGGTTGGTCTACCAACTTCAATGGGGACAATGTCCCCCATGATCATTGCAATGACTATCGCACAAAATTTTATAGCCACGTCGTAGCCATTGCTGAAATGCGGAATACCAGTTAGATTCTTTTCTGGCTACGACAACATGGGCAATCATATGTATAATAAGCCTAATTATCCTATGAATACATACGTCTCTATGACCTTCATATAAGGCGATCCGTTAAAATCACTGAAGCGATTACTGTTTAAAAAGTTCGCCTATGGGTGTGGAGACGAATGAATACTCACAAACGTCATGTCAACGCCACACTTGAAATGCTGTTAGTTTTTGTTGAGTCTTCAACTGTGATCGAAGTAATCTAATTTAGCATTTTCGTTGTTTTTCTTCAGGTTGGTCTACCAACTTCAACCGGGACAATGTCCCACATCATCGTCGCCATACAATCGCACAAAATTTGATAACAACCTAAGAGCCTTTGCTGAAATACCGAATTTCATTGGGGACCATATGGAAGTGAAACGTAATTATTATATGAACACATACGTTTCTATGACCTTTACATAAAGCCATACATGGAGACCATGGAGCGATAGCTGATCAACAAACTCGCCTTTTGGTGTGGAGACGAATGGACACTCATTAACCTCGTGACAACGCCACACTCGGAATCCTAGTATTTTTTGTTGAGTCATCAACTATGTTCGAAGTAAGCTAACTTAGCATTTCCGTTGATCAGCTTCAGGTTGGTCTACCAACTTCAATGGGGACAATGTCCCCCATGATCGTTGCAATGACCATCGCACACAATTGTCTAACCGCCTAGCAGCAATTGCTGATCTGCGGAATACCAGTTAGAACATTGCCTGTCTATGCCACTATGGTTAGACCGCTGAATAAGCCACCACCAGGTAGCCGCTAGCGAGCACTAGGTATAGACGGCTTCATGTGCTGGTTAGTTTATCTGTCCTTACTGGTTACGTCTTAAACTTTGGATAAGTGGTAGCTAGGATCTCATCATTTGACAAGCAGCACAATTTGCCTGTTGGTCGGCTTCAGCTTGGAGACCAATCATTGAGATTCACTTCAGATGGGCATCAAGGCAGAACAGAAGGTGGCGTTTGACCACCTACATTGGTCTGTCTGTCGCTTATGCTGGCCGCTTCTAACCGATGTCCCATTGGTTTATGTCCCATGACCAATGAGATTGTCAAGGACATCAAACCAGCGTTCTTGGCCTCGCTAACTTGAAAGTACGTCGCGCGACTTCGAAAATGCACCATGCTAAAAACAAGTTATATACACTAACATGCGTGTAAAATGGTATAGTGTATGCTTGATATCATCTATTTTAAGGATGTAATGCAGCAACAGGCTTTGCTGATGACCTAGCGCTACAAGACAATCCATGAGCTGAAAGTAACCTTGACATTGTTCTATTGCTTTCTCATAAGGGGTATAGAGAGGATATTTTTGATTAGCTACATTAGTTAACTACGATGTAGACAAGACTGCTTTAAAATTTGAAACTTGTGAGGACTAACGCAATTTAAACTGTTTGGTTTGTCGAGGTGCACGTTTGATGCAAAGCGCAGCTGCTAAAATTTCCTGGCTTCATCACTGAAGACCCAAAACTACTAAAACCTGTGGGCACCCATCTACTGTGAATGCATCCTTTGTACACAGTTCCTAAGAAAGCGATATCTCTGTAAAAAGGTATATGTTTGGTAAATTCACCTTACCACGCCCTGGCCGAAATGCTGAAAAACATGCTTAAAACTGTCCGAATATTCACAGCAAAACATCATTGCACAATGAAAAATGATTTACAACGGATATAAAAGCAGGTGCTTGGTATGTCCCGTAGGTCAATTTGAACCGTGAAGCTGCTTAATTATAGCGCATAAACTTGGAAAAGAAGCATATGTGTTGGCTTAGTATACCAAGGATATTCACAAACATCCTGCTGAAAGAGGCTGATGATAAATATATGAGTTTATTTCAAAACAAATATCCAGCTGCAGCTCCCACAATATTTTTGCAGCACCTGCTTATTATTGCACAAATCATTAAGCTTTAATTGCAAGGATCAAAATATCAACCGATAATCGGAGTAGCTTTGTGCATTATACTAGCCTCTTTGCTTGGGGATTCCTTCACGAAGATGATCGAATAAAAGTCTGCTGGTGACATAAACTCGGCCATTCTATTTGAGCGTTAGTTGTAAATTGTACCGCTCCACATGGCATCCGACTAGCACATTATGCCGCAAAGTGACACTCAATAGCACGCAACTGCATCTTACAATGATGTGTGATGCTAGGCATAATAATTGTCTCTAATATCTTGGTTCCAGTTTAGAAGAAAGCAATTTGAAATGTGGCATCCTTTGCATTTTCTGCATTTTTCTCAATGTAAGCACAAGAGCTTGTCTTTCCAGACGTCTTTCATCTATCGTACCTGGGTTGCATCCCCAACTATATAGAAGTCGAAGAGTATTTGCTGTTGGATACATTACAGTCCAACTGCTATATAATGCAGTTTATAAATAGCTGTGGCACGATAACCAAACGAGGTGGTGCACCGACATTTCAAAAGCAACAAGATATGTCAAGTTTCCAGTCAAAGTTGATCATGTAATGAAAAGTACTGTGAAATAATTAGCGCTTCAGTGAAAAGGGCGTATAGTGCAGCCGAAATACGGTTGTTTATATCAGTGAGATTGCATAATGAAGTATCGCCTGCTCCATTGTTTTTAAAAAGTCACTTGTAGCTGCTGAAACAGGTATGTCGAGCGCATTGACCGAAGTCTACGTGTCAGAAGTAGTGTTAATACTCCTTAGTGATTATGCAACCAGAAGGCTTCGGCAGTGACCGAAATAGATAGGATAAGAGACCGAGATGCTATGGCAACCACAAGTACTCAATGGGCATGGACCGCGGTATCAGTAACAATGAATCGTTAACCGTATTGAAGCTTAATCCACGGCTTCATGTTCTCAGGCTATTAAAAGCCATTGTCCCGATCGGGCGTGGCTACTGCCTTGTGAACAGCTTAGTGTGCAACATAACCTACCGTGGTAGCGTGAGTAGTGAATATTATTCAGGTCTTTACTACGGATTGAGCTCCTTCTACCACTTCTAGTACATCTGATTTTTGCATTATTTGTGTCTGACGACGTTGTAATAAGATATCGTCTTCCAATAAGGTATTCTAAACCTTTTATTTTGAATCGTGCGCGTGATTTCCTGTTCTACATTTTCTGTTGCTGTTCTTTCACTTTATCCCAGGGTTGGGTAGTTCCATGAGCAATATTCTCATTGGGAATGAAAGTAAGTATTGTTGGTTGATTTTGAATCCATTAAGTACCAACTTTTCAGTACTGCTGCCCCTATACTGTGATTTTGCCTATTATTGCTTCTCAATGTTATACACTGATTGGTTGGTCAGGTCTTTTTCTTTGTTGCGAGGAAGCCTGAGCAACAGTCGTTAAGTTGATGCATTTGTGGCGTTGACATTTACCGCTTTTACAAAACTAAGCATTCTGGATTGCGGTCTTGTCGAAGTGCGTTAACTACGCACCGGTGTTGAGGAAACAATACCTGCCGGACCTGATGGGCTCCACTCAATTCTTCTCAAGTCCCTTCCGGTTACCATCTTTCCGGACTTGACTAACCATTTCAAGAGGTTGCTCTCTATCGGTTCTTTGCCGACTGACTAGAAACCTGCGTCGGTGAAATATATTCCGAATAGCCGTGCCCCCCGCAATTTAGACAAGTACAGGCCAAGATGTCAGACACCTAGGTTGCTAAAGATTGCTGAGAAAGTCTTGTAGATTTGATTGCTGCAGGTAATACAATCAAAAGAGGTCATAATGCTGGTACTGTTTGCTTTGATCGGGGCTCATCATGAATAACAAGCTTGCTTTTGATAAAACATGAATGTTTGCGGTCAATAATCAAGGAGTAGTAAGTCCACATCACATTCATCAATCACAGTAAAGCGTTTGACAAGCACAGTTCTCTTCTAGCAAATGCAATATGTGCCGTGCGGTAGTTCACCACACCATTGGATCCACGACTAATTTGTTACACGGAAGTGAGGGGTACTGGTCGACGACCAACCAACTGACGGGTATGCATATTCAAGTGGCCTAACACACAGCACTCTGCTGGGGCCCAGTCTGTATCCGTTCAGAATGAACCATCTACTTTAGCTTCTTCGGTCGCATTTGCTTTGTTTGAGGAAAATATAAAGATTAGCTGAGTAATTGCCATTCCCGAAGATGTTTCAAACTGCTTTTTTCTAGTCTGCAGAAGTTCATCACCTGATTAACACAGCCAAATGTATATTTTTGAACCTGGGGTAGGGTGCACACTGCCGAGGTTGCACGCATGAAGGCCATCTGCCTTAGCGCATGCTCACCGTGATGGACATGGGTTTACTCTCGCGCTTCGATTTATAGTCCGTTTACAACAGGAGCAAACTACACGGTAACGGAATGCGTATGATTTGAACGTCCAAAGTAGCTACGGCATGTATTCCGCAATGGTAGCCACTTGCCACTTCTCTTCGATCATTATACAAAGGCTTGATTGCGGTACGCTTAACTAGTTTCCGATTAACCGAGGCGAGTCACATTTGGTTATAGGGGTCCAACATTTTGCTACCAAGATCATCCTGACATTACGTGGCTTGTGATATAATGAACGGTGCGGGAGTGTAGGACTCTGCAACATGTCCTACGGTTGGGTGTGAATCGACCTCACTATAACCTACCGTAATCTGTATACCGATGATTTTCCTATGCTTAGGCCAACGCTGCATTTAAGAGGGCTCTGCAGCACATGTGGACTGCTATACAAACGTTTGTTTAATGAGGTGGAGAGTTCCCCACCCCCGTCCTTCCAGCGCAGACTGGTACATATTTGGAACCTTTTGCCTAAACGCATGATGGAGGCCACAATTGTGCAGTAGTGCAAATCAGCATTGAATGTACATGTACGCTATTGTTTCAGAGAACGATTGCACGCATCCAAAGACATCTCACATTTGTGAGTTGTGCAATACCGTGAGTCAGATATTTTAAACGTCACTTGAGAACGATAACAATATTCACAAGTAACCAGTTTTATAACGTTTTTCACCATTTTTAGAGAGAGTTGTACATAATTAATTTATACTACACAACCTTTCAGCTTTCAGTATCCAGTAATCATTCTAGGCACCGAATCCCTTATATAATAGCACTGATCATTCATTCGCTTTAACAGAAGCGAGTCCTAGCCAATTTGGATGAAAGTCATGAATCTTCTTACCACCTTTAATAACGGTTATTTGGAGAGAATCGCTATTGTGTGGTGGCAGCACCCATTTGACTGTGTTAATTTTTGAAATCTCCTCTTGGGGTAGGTAAACATTCTACTTAACCATCTAGCTTAGTTGCACTTGCTGGGATGGCTTGGTGACGTCCTACGCAAGGCACTTAAAATTGCCTTACTGCGCTCTATTTACTCGTTCTAGGCAGGACTGGATGCAATGGCGTGTACGTCATTCTTTCATCAGTCAATGGCACATGAAATCGCTATTCTCAACTCTAGACGCCGTCGCGGCTACGAGATTGGAACCCAGGTTGCGAAATACCAGTCGGACAACGCGCATGAAGGCGTGGCTACCACCGCAGTCAGCGGGAAAACTGCAAAGACTATTGTGTCTTATACGATGTTTATTGCCCCAAAACTTGCACATGCTGAAAGAAAAAGGAGAGTTTAGTGTTAAATTTTTTTGTCCGTCTAAATGTGATAAAATTTCGACTGATTACAATGGATATGCTTCTTAAACAACGAAATGCTTGACCGATATATATATGTATATAAATGTATATGACTACGTCTTTGGAATAATGTATTTTCAAACAACTCATATCCATTTACCATTAATTTTTCAGGAGTAAACTCGCATTTAAACAAATGCTGTTTTCATTAGAACACAGAAATCAATCTTAACTGCTTACTTAGCAATCTAACACCACAACACCCACAATAATGCCGATTTTTCTTAGTGCTTATTTGGTTAAACGAATTAAAATAATTAACAACATATGAGATTTACCGTAAATTCTCGTGTGATCTATACAAAAGTTAAACGTACCCTGCTCTCTAATTATTCATCAAATTTGTCGAATATGTTTGTCTTTTAAGTCAATTTACATTTTATGATGAATTATGCGCCTAATCATAAAACTGAATCAAATCGATTGATGGCTATGAGATTGCATGTAATTATTCTAGCATGTGCTGATCAAACCAAGGGTTTAACTATAATCTGCGATATTTATTATTCAATATCCTTGAAAATCTAATTTGCAATTCATGCAGTTCCGATTGTGAAGAATGTATGGCCATCACAAAATGAAAACTGAGGGTCTAGACGATAGAAATTGCAGTAGGTGACACCCAATTTGAATATATGTGAGAACAAAGAGTTACCTAACAAGATTTTGCAGCGAATATGCAATTTACTTTTATCATGTGTCTCTATAAAACATATCGACACAATACAACATGTTTGGAAGTATAACACACTATTTCCAATCGGACGAATTGCTAGCCTAATAGAATTTGTTGGCTGACACACAGATGTTAGTCACAAGCGAAGGTAACTAAGAGTCGTGTATTACGGAAATATGGGGAACCCCTTATGAGTGCTAGGACTATATCTTTTTATTTCGGAGTACATTGAACTTAGGTGTTTTTAGGGAGGACGGGATAGAGGCTAACGCATGAAAACAGTATACTTCGATTAATTTAATAAAGTTGCGAAAAAATAGTTAGAATAATAATGTAGAATCCGCAATTCAAAAATGTCGATGCAAAATGAGCCCAAATATTTAAATACCATAAAATGAACCTACAGCCATAATGCTGATCAAAAGAATCTTTCCATAGAACTGTTAGAATAAATTGCCACTAAAATTAACGTGAGGAGCAAGGTGAACAATGAACACAAACGGGGATTTCTTGGCGTCGGATGAGGTCACGTCTGTTGTTTATTTTTTAATGGTTAATTATTTGCGAACTTTGATGTAGCATTGGCGCAAGGTCCACTGCCTACCAAAACTGACTAATGCAAATTAGATCCATCTACATATTTTCTATTTATAACTCATGTACACTAGTACGCTTTTGTGAAATACCCACACCCTCTGCTTCTAAGTCGGTTGCATTAAGTCTAGTTTCTGTAAGCCGATGAATGCCTTGTCGCTGTGAAATAGTAATAATAAACTCATGAGCCGATTCGGATGACGACAATGGCAGTTGTACTCGGGATGGATGTCGTTTGAAAGCAAGAGTGCGGTACAGGTACAATGACATATATTATGAGTGGTTGATAAGTAATAGGAAACGACATCGCTTACCCTTGTGCCGTTGCACCACTGTGCAAAATGATGCAATTTGGGGCGCGTTATCAACAGTAGCAGTGTATACGTTACGAAAAAACGGAAACTGAAAAGAGCACATTGATGGATGGTGCTTGTTTGGCAGGTCATCAAGGGCTGTATAAGGTCAAAACTTATTGTGTCATCGAGACGTCATTTGAATACCGGCAGTGTGGGAGATGAAGCAACGCGACTTGGACGAGCCTAACTATAATGGTTTATGGGAAGCAGTCAAAATACCGATGCATTTCAACGCGCAATATTGCGTGTCTAGCTCTAGCTGATGTGCACGCAGATTGGTACCGTGATTTAGCTTCAAGAGTTAATTACGTGCACGGTTTGTATTTCTGAGGATCAAATACAACCTAAGCGAGCTATCAAGCATGGGTCGATATTGCCCGCTGCAGAAACCAAATATTTCCAACCTCCATTGTGAACGAAAAGGAAACGGACTGTTTAGCTGCTTGGTCACTAATCGTTGTCATATTTTAGGTGCACAAATATTACGCAGACGCCGTGGCTGCCAGCCATATATGACATATTCTACAAAGATCCTAAATTAAGTGTTGAGCACTTGAGAAAATAAGGAATGGTCAACGCGTCCAAATTCCTACCGAAAATGGCAAAATGGTAATTCACTTTTATGGTGTTTTTCTGTCAGACTTGAAAAAGCAGGATCCCCGTGTATTAACACACCCTGGTCACATTCCGTAGTAGCGCGATAACGAATCCTTCAGCTATAGACTAAAGAGCATTGCCGGTGCATACTCAGTAACTTAAACTGGCGGCTTTGAAATGAAACCTATCCTAAGTCGTTTATTTCGTTGCTAAATAAGAGCAATCCTTAAATGTTATGCAATCACCCTGGGATTGATGTCCCGCGTTATTGTGAGGACTTCATTGATGAATATGGAATTGGAAGTGATCAAATTTTTGAGATTGTTTATCCAAATCAAGAATATGGATGGATATTTACTGTGCCCTGTGGCACTTCACACTGAATATCCATATAATCAGAGATAGCGCGCGCACAATTATTGTCAAATTTTGTGTAAATAGTTTACGAAAGTAACGTGATATTTGATCATCCCAAAAGACGTGTAGTAAACCAGAGGTTATACATTAATGTTGTCATACTTTTAATGTTAAAATGAAGAACTCTGCTTTCTATGTTCAATCATTTATTTCGCTAGGTATTTTAAGCTTCTATGTTTCGGCACCTGTTGTGCTATATTGCTTACTCCATTGGGATGCTCTTGGTACTATATGAAACCCCACCCTACTACATATGAAATAACTCATTGTCATTAATCACGATATGCAGTTTTACAATCAATGCTAAATAAATAAATTAAAGCACACTAGACAACATTTATGCTAGCCTAGCTAGGAATTAAAAGTTGGTTACATTAATGAATTTGCTCAAAACTTTGTAATATGTACTGAAATAAGAGACATCAACGCTTTTCGCAGCCACACTATATATCGCAATTAGTTGCTGGCTTGGATCAGTTGTTGGCTCCTGCGGAGGAAGTAACCTTGTTTTAAAGTAGTAAACTGACGATTATCAGCTACAATTCTACTTTGAATTTTGCACCCATACTTGCTGGTAATTAAAGGATGTGCATATTGGGAATCTGGTTTTGCACATGCACAAGGCTAGGGGAATTTATAGCTAAAAGTTAAATGCTGTAGAGAGACGCATGGTTTGCACTAAACACGAGTCACCAAGTCATAGATTTGAACGTTACTATCCTACTTCAAATATCTGAACTTCCGGGTCGTCGATGAAGTCATTGTGTGCTTTACTGCGGTAGTGATGTATTAACCCGTGTCCTCAATGCTCTCTTTCCTTGCACAAAATAGACATCTTAGATTGCGTTATTCCAGCGTTTGTTATCACTTCACACAATTGGTCTCCGTTCCCACTATGTTGTCCCAACAAGTGGAGTCTACAAGCAGTTAAGTCTCTGACTGTTTATTGAAAATAGTTTGTGCGTCGCTATAAAATCCAGAGACTGCATTATATTTTAAAATGTTGTTGGAATTTGTAAACCGCAATTTTGAGACTAAACTGACCCGCATGAGGCAGAATCCTACTCACTATTTTGAGAGATTTCAGGTTCACCGTACGGTCTTTGGATACATTGATGCACCAGACATTCCGAAACATAATAGCTTGATGGTCACTGGTATCCTACGTGTGCCCTTTCGAAGTAATTGCTTTTAGAATCTACAGTTAATGTTTTTACAAACTTGCAGCCCCAACTAAGTAAATCAATAACATGTGGTCGTGCACCGTTCGCAGGTTTCGAAATTTTTGTTAGCATTTTATCGTACGCAGCAAGTAACCTCGAAGGGATTGTTTCCTTAGTTAAGACTGTATCTTTAATCTTAGCAAAAGTAGAAGCACATCCTTTGTTATTGGTTTAAACGAAATCAGTGTCGATGTAGCAAAAAAGGAGTTCTGCAGACACAGTAAATCACGACTGTATCGCTAATGCTTCAGTTAATATGCATGATGTTCGTCAGAATAGGAAGCAGGTATGACTCAGGGAAATCGTAAACACTAATGGTTTCCTTGACATTTTATCGAAAACACAATCGGTCGTTTGTGATATTTCAGCGTTCTCCCACATGATGTATGGTGATATACACAGTTTGCTTGGTGCATTGTGGAATCAATTCGTAGACATCATAATCGATGTAGTCTCATCCACGGAATACAGTACAACCCGACGTCATCGCGGCATACCGTAGCGCAATGAATTTGCATGACGCGCTATTCACCTGAAAGTAGTGGGAACGGAAAGTTTAATGTTGACATAACAGAGGGATTCCAATCGTTAACGATCGTCTGTCAGCTTCCTAGTTATGTTATGGAATTTGGAAAAGGAAGCGTTATTGCACACAAGAATTAGCGCATAATAGCTGGGTTTAGAATTTTCGGATTAAGTGCACTAGGTTCTGTTGCTTTCTAATTACACGAACTGTCATTCATTTTATATTAACCAAAATTACACACTACTTTTATCGAGGGCAAGGACAGCCAAGAGCACGAGCGCTTTTCCACATCAAATGTACAGTTTTATGCAACAATTTGCATACATCAGTTAAGGTATCTAAGCTCCAAAAACAAATTTAAACATGTCGGACATTTGCTTTATGCTGAAAGAGATCATTCATCGTAACATCCAATATGACATTTAGAAACTGCTTGAGGGATATCCATAGACCAATTATATACTAAAATATAACATCCATAATTACTCTTGCATTGGACATAATCGTTTTTGTATGCACCAGTCTGGGAACACAATAGCCGCAGAAACGACCAAATAGCGTTCGCTTTAGTAGCATGTGGAAGTCTACAATTAAGCATAGATTTGTGCCTCCGGCCGTTCTAATTAGATATATTTTGGAAGATTGTTCGTCACCCAAAATGAAAGGTTTAAACCCACCATTAGCGTCCCAGTTAAGCAAAAGATAAAAACGTTTTATTTGACCGAATTTTATGCCAATTATGAAGACTTATGGTCACACTGGATGCTTCTATCAATTCATTCTACCATATACGGTAAATGCATTTTTCTAATTGCAAACATGGTTAACATTAGGCAAATGGTTTCCCAAATTGTAAATACGTAGTACGATAGCCATCAAGCTAAACCGGAAATGTGTGTAGATAGCGAAAATTTAACATAAGTTTGTGTAATTGGGACTGCCCATTGCACGAAAATTGAAAACTAAGAGACTTGCAGTAGTTATTCAATTCGAGTTCTACTAGCATTTTCTTAAAAAGTGGCATCTTTCAGTCTAAGAACAAATGTATGAAATATACAATCTCATTTAACGGAATATCTGGACAGACCAAGCCATTTGTTTGCAACATAAAATTTCGCCTCGGCTGGTGATAAATTACACAAATGGAACAACTGACCGTCCATCGGTGCGGACAGGACCGCTTTAGGCGCTTCAGAGAAATTTGCGTACAGAATGATGTCAAAATTTTACTGGCAAGGGAATTATTCCATATGGTTAACAAGCCACTTAGGAAAACGGAACAAGTTTGCGAAATAGCGCCAAACCTAATGCAAAATGAGTCTGTATTTGGTAAAATTACATTTGACCATTCCAAGTACACTAAACCCACACTAAAATAGGCCACGGATTTTTCAAGTTCGACGTTATAAAAGGCTTGTACCAAGCTGGTTATTTCCTGTATATTAAATTATGTACCAATGGTTTTAACAATAGATTTAATGTAGATTTTAACAATATTTAAGTAGTCTAATTTGGTGCTTTATCTTTGATCATCCAATTTTAAGCTTCTACCGCCTCTACTAGTCGAGATAAACGCTGTCTATGCTAACTTAAATGTTTAGGGAATTCGACCACGGAATATTCCGCGAGTCTAGCAAGTCCATTTTTTTGGGTTAGGCCCCGTTCATCGCTGGGTATATTGGTCTAATAAAATTCTTTGCCCTTGCATCAGATCGTTTTTAAACGTTGCCATCCAAGGTAATAACTTCACTTAACTTGCGCTGTTGTAGATAGTTAAAGTGATTCTTTCACTTTGGTTCCGTATTTATTGTTTGTTACTCTGACAAGTATTCACACAAAAGCGATAGAAACAACCAATCATGTGCGGGTCGTTTTAAATGCTAAAACAATATAATGTATTCATTGGCAGATTTGCAAATTTTGCGAAACGCTGAAGTATAAATAGAAAATTTCAATAAGTGCCTACAGCACCACACAACTGACAGGCAGTATTTGGCTTCAAGAATGACTTCAACTTTTGCAATCTTGGTAAGACCAGTAGTAGTCACTTTTAAGGTTGAGAGTAGTGATTGTTCCAAGGTATATTATGAGCCAATAGGATACGAAATTTATCCGAATGTTTCATACAATTTGTCTTATTTGGTCAATAGCGATTCCATGATGTTGCCTTTATGTAATGATGATATTGTGCCACTAAGCTAAAAACAATATGTGCAATACAACATTAAACAATGTATTTTAAAAATTGCATTTGATGAGTTAAACACTAATAACTTGTACGCAAGTAATACTTGATTTAAATAATTAAATACATCGTTTTAATCTAAGTAGGATTTGTTCTAATCATTTGAAAAATGTTGAACGATTTTGCAATGTAAGCGAGTGTGCTTACGTCGGCTGTACCTAAATTGTGCAGAACACATTTTGTACTGCTGAGCAAGCTGGGCTATGTTCGCACAATGAATACAAGGTTAAAACAAAATACCCAAATACATCAGATAAGAATCACATATCTTTACTTTGATTAGCTCAACGCACTTTACTTTTGATTAGCCTTGTACGCATTTTCACTCATTCATTCGTGATATTAGACCATGTGACTGGCCGTTGAATCAATGGCTCTTGATTACGTTTTGTTACGTTACTCCGCCAGGCCTTACTAAAATTGATTGGTACACCTCCGTTTGAATTTAGCTTTTGTTGTTCGCTGCGAGGCAATGGACATCTTTACGTTCAGGACAACGGATTCATTGTGATGTTGTTTGCAAGGCAAGCAGTTATGATCTTAGCGAAAAGTGCAGAAGGAACCTAAGCAGAGCTCCGTGTGAAGCTGCACTGTCAGCATATTCCGACTGCCTTATCAAATGTATCTACGGAATTCCATGTCAGAAAAATGGAAGCCACAATTGAAGACGACCGATAAATATTTCTTTATTTTATTTACATTTGCAACGTGTTCCCGGAAAAATGTGCACATAGTGCAGGACAGCTCACCAATATACTGATTATTTCATGCTCTAGCTTAAGGCCAATAAAGCGTTAGAACTGCATGCTCTTATGTTTTTGTCAATTGGCTTCCTTAAAACGACATTTAACTAATGGTAATCTATCGTGCTTTATTCAGCATGATTGAAGCCTGCCATAGTTTCTCACTATGCTTGGTAGATGGTCAATAGTAGTAGGCGAAACTTATACTAAATTTGTCCGATGGATAAGCCAAAGTAACTGAGGCTATAGCTAAGTCTACTTATGATAACTCTACCTATTGTTGTAAATTCACGTTGTGTATAACCCTGCGTACATAACTGCAAGGCCAGTTACATAAGCAGAAAAGAAAAGAATGTGAGTTCACCTCTGAAGGAGTATTTGTTGAAGTGGTGTCAATGCGAGAAAAGGCAGCACACAGCTTAAGTCAGGCTGTACCTCCATGCAAGCAACTGGGGTGTACGAGCTCCAGGCGTGGTTGAGATCGTCACTGCATTCGAAATTCTATTGAGCCACACCAATTCACGGCCAATCCGATGTACTGAGGCCCGTACAATAAACAGAAGTTCATCGGTGATTTGCGCGCTAACTCATTTATCGGCCAACCTCAAATTGACATGCAGGACGTGGTAGGACATGCATTATTTTCTTACTCAGTTTTCATGTTTACAAGTGCAATGAGCCAATTTTTATTGGTGCTCAGCAAAATAGTGTTATTTACGTTTTCTGAATGCATACGTTTTCAAAGACAGCATAGAATCATCTGCTATTTAGTGTAAACGTACACAACACTGAATATACGGATGAATAAGTGTGAAGAGAGTGCAAGTTTGGCTAGAATGTAAAGGATGGCATTTCACGTGGAACCATTTTATCCGGCGGTTAATGCTTAACATTAAAACGAAATAAATTCAACACAGGTAAATGTGGAGACAATGTAAGGTATGCCGAAGGGAATTTTATAGGTTGTATAACATATATGATTCGGTCAGTATGAATTTGAACCGATTTTGTTGGTCATATTAGGAATTGTCAGCTACATGAATTGTACTTGAAATTTCTAAACTTTTCCTTGGAAGCTTTTACAGTGTTCAGAAAATAATATGGAACAAATTAGGTGATAGATTCCACTTGAAAATGGATTTTCTACTGCCAAGTTTACTCCATGATTTTGGTTTATTCAGCTATTTTCGAACATAAGTAAAACGATGCGTATCTTTAAGGGGTTATAAATACATGGTTTGAAAGTATTGAAGTTCTGTGACATTAAAGAGTGTTTCAGATTTACTATTTTGAATACACGAAATAGTTAAACGGACCTACATTATTTTACTGCGTTTTGTTAACATGAGGACCCGAAATGAGCAAATGTTTGCACGATAACGAGGCAAGTAAGCTAGTCAAAAAAACAAAAATATAAAACTAAAAATAAATACAGACGTATATTACTAGACATCCGCTAGAAGCTGTGCCCACAAGGGAACAGAACCTTCTGTAAAATATTTCCATCCTTTTGCATGAATAACAGTAATAGCAGAATTATTACTTTCTAAATGCCAGAGAGTGCGTTAACAGAGTTTTTACTTTACAGGTATATCATCGTCGCATTTTCCGTTGACATTCGTGCACACATTATCAGTTGCTTTCCTTACGATTGTGTTGTTCTTTGGAATCCAAAACACAAGGGCTTTTGTATATATATTTCATTCTAGGGCATGTCAGAGTCCTCGAGCTAATTTCTTGATGTTATGGATTCCAATTCAGTGGATTATTTTTTGCGTATCTAGGCGTCATAATTGCACGCTCATGAAAGAGGAAATCACGCGATGATAGCAAAATCAATTAAATATGATAAAAATCGCTAGTCCACGGTAGCAAATCAAATGAATATATATTTCACAATGGGTAGGCTTAATGGAGCTTGGTAAAGTGCTAATAAACTTTAAAATATAAATGGTTTTCAATATTTATTATTAATATATGTCCGATAGCCCCACAACGGTGAGCTAACAAAGAAAATAAATAGTCAGTTATTTTGCTTAATTAGATAATATAATGGAAATCGAGGTCGCTATACATGGTAAACTTTGAGAGTTTTATATGATAAACTAATTATAATTTAAATTTCAAATCCATTTGCAAGTATTTTCGTGACTGTATTTGGCGCCATGATGTTTACATGCTAAAATGGCGCATATGTTTCGCCAGCCAATACAGTGTGAATAAGAAGAATAGGTTATTTACATTAGCGTTGTTAATTTTGAATACGTTGGTGTATCTAAAAAGGTGCAAGTAGCCTCAAGATTATCAGTGCATTTTAGGTGTGCCTTGATTGGCCGAAAATCGGAATTTCTACGCGTATACCATAGGAAACAGAAAAAGTGAGAGAAAGTCGCGCTAATGCGCAAAAAGCCTAAAATTATCTTACTGGATCTCGACACTTTTCGACACGGCTTATCCATTTCTAGGTCGAAGTTTCACCTCTTGAGAATACTTTAGATACTGTACGTTACAATGCACTGTAAACCTAAAATCCACAAATTATAAAACACTGTGTGGTTTCAACTTTTGCTGTGGAATTACAGAGTAAAGGTCTGTGTGCATTAGTTAGGGCGGCACGTGATTCATTCAGCCCCTATCTGTCTACAAATACTGCATATTTTTAAGATAGATAATACTAGCTTTATGACTTTCCGAGTTTAAGTAAGCACAGACGTAAGTCCATTTCACGTACCATTATGGAAGTTTTGTTACCATTAATATGCAAACGAGTGTCAGAAAAATAGGCGATTTACTACGAAAAGTGATATTCACTACAGCTTGTATGTGTGGTGCAACAACAAAAACGGCTATGTGGGCTAGAAGTTTCAAAAGCGAATGATTATTGTGCGTTTCGTGTTAGGGCGAATATAAAAAGCTTCTTTGATAATTTTGACACTCATCTCTCATGTTAAGTGGATTTGACGCAAGTTTTCGCAAGGTAGGCCAAAGCAACGGCATTTGATGCAGCTTTGGCAATAGAGTGGCTGACACACTAGCGAGCTATCTGACCGGAGCTGTTCCAATACTTCAGAAAAGGTGAAAATTTTTTGTATGAACAAGGTGTAGTATGGTATTTGCAAACTGTAAGAGATGACTGTTCACATGCTAAGATGTCTGACACAAGTGGTTTTGGAAGCCAAATAAAGGATTAATTTTACATAGCAAGTCAAGTTTAGGTATAGTGGTAGTTAAAGGTTGCTTGATATTAAGCTGGTTGTGTTAACAGGCTATTTTAGCGCGCGGCTATCCTGCTTGCTAGTCGGACAGAATGCAAAATATTGGATGATTAGTTAGCATAAACTGTTAAAGGAAAGGACCTGGTAACTAATGCTGTTGGGCAAGCTGCGTTTCATATATTGATTAGTGGATTTTTAGCCTATATAAATACTGAGGAAAAGTCGGTCAAGTGAGGTGGGAATGGGATGCATGATGTCTGTGACTAAAGGTTATGGCTCGACACCTTCCGTTTAACAGACTCGGTGGATCACATTTCTCTGAAGTATACATTGTAAGTAAAAGCATACCAGCGGTTTAACGGAGGCTAGTCAGGGTGTATGAACAATATGTAGGTTATGTAACTGTCGGATGCTGGTTGCGGATATACATGGCGTTGTATTCAGTTTGTATGCTCCTTAGCAAAATGAGTAGCTCCGTTTCAATGATAGATTCTATTAAATCGGTGTATGTTTCCAGCCTAAGTAGCCTCTTGATTTCGACATTTAAAATGTGGTTTACATACGACGATTCCTCTGTTCTCCGAGCCGGGCATTTCTGTTGCAGGCTTTTCGTTACCAAACTAGGCAACATCATTAGTACGTCTATTCAGTCCTGATTTGCAGAGTCTCGCAAACCATTTGTTTGCAAGACTTCGCGAATCAGGACTGGATATTTGTACAGAACATTCCTAGTCTGGCAACGAAACGCCTGCAACAGAAATGCACTGCTCGGAGAACGGAACATCCGTCCAATCCATACCTCGAGCTACAGGTAATCTCAATAATTTCCAAAAGTGGTTTAGAGCCTGTGAAACAACCCTAATTGTCATATCTTAAACGTTGTGTGTACAAATAAGATTCGACGCCGCACGCGTCGAACAGTTTTAAAGCGGTAATGGGGATGATGATGTAGAAAAATGAAGATAAAATTAGTATGTAATCCGTACACACAACATTGAAATACAGCGGTCATGTAGATATATTAATGCAGGAGAAAGTCTTGAGGTCCGGATGATGAGCAGAGTCAACCATTTGATTATGGTCGGCTATTTTGCAAATCTAATAGAGCTACGGCCTTACTAGTGTAGCTGAAGAAAGTGCTTAGGCGGCAGTTATTGAAGTAGTGTGTGAGGCCACTTTTAGAGTTAAGGTGGGGTTATGCATTTAGCTAGATATCATAAATGCTATGTTGATCAGGTGTTTGTCACGTTGGCAAGAAAGAAACCAAGGAGAGAATAGAACCGACAAGGGAGTAAAGCTGGTCCTTGAGGCCGAGAACCACATAAGATTTCGGAGAGGGCGGTGACTCCCAAAAACTTAGTTGTGAAAACCAGTGTAAACGATAGGTTTAATGCCCAAGATATAAGTCTGCTGACATGGGATGTAGATATGGTTAGTTTTGCATTCCCGTACGGCGGCTTCTTAAAAGAATTAGGGGTAAGAGTCGACAGAATTCAGGGGTGGAATAGTGTACGGCTTATATGATCTTAATACTCTAAAATAATGACAAGTATTATAGGATTGTATGAGTTTAGTTGTTCGAATAGTTAAAAGTAAATGCTTGCTACTGAAACGGAAGTTTAATTCTAGATTTGGGTTGCTATTTGAAGCAGACCAGCCTTGGAGCCGACAATATGGGCTTATAGGCAATTCGACTATTAGATGAATTGTAGGAGTATTGGTCGCCTTTCAAGATAGTTGCACCATTTCTTTACGTGAGATTGTCCCAGCCAGAAGGGTTTCCTTTGGTTTGGAGAAGTAAAGCTTTGGATAGTGGTTTGAAGGCTCAGGCTGGTGATGCGCTCTTCCTGCTCAGGCCATTGCATTTGGTCAAATCCTTAAGGCGAGCCGGCAGAGGAGATGCTTTTTAAGTAACGTATCGATGTCAAACCAGCTATCACTCTGGAGGTTATGCTAGCGAAAGCTGCTTTAGTTAGCCAAGTAAGGTAAATGAATAATAATATAAGTAAAGCGTAGAAAATTAGGTAAAATGATGTCTTTGGTTATTTCCCTACTACTACGCATAAGGCGTAACAGGCTTTGGAATGAGGTGGCGGGGAAAAGTAGGCACACACGTTCAAGACACGGCAAAACGTGCTTAGAATCTTCTGTGAATCCAGCTAAACATTTTGACATTGGCCCTTTCTGTTGCACTGCTGGCTTTCCTTTTAGCGAATTGGAATCAGGAAAAGTACCGTTTTGATAAAAAAGGCGGTTAAAGGCTAGGATCTAGTTTTCCGTACTGGCTGTATACTAATGTTTCTGATAGTGATCGGCCTAAGTATAACTCGGATGAAAGCAACTGCATTAAGCTAAGGGATGTTAAATTGAGAAGATAAAAGCTTGCCGCTGGGAAATGTGGCCTCATTGGTGGTCCTTTTGAAGACCAACTTCAGTACCTCATTCGGTTATGAAATGTGTATTCGGAGATGGCGGAATTAGCGCAGTGGGCTTTTGACCATCTACTTATAATACTTCGGGTAATATGGAACAACTAATCTAACCGGTTGAAAGAGAAGGAATTAAGCTAAAACCAGGGGAAAAACGAACAATAATGATAACTTATCGTAAGCTATACTCTTACCATAACGCAAACTGTGGACTCCAAACCTGAAGTATCTTGGTAAATAACGGTAAATAAGGATAGCTTTGCTAATGCATGGATCCGGAAGTATCCAGAAAGCAATCAGTAGTTAAAGGCAGGTAATAATTGCGTAATAATTGCTTAGTAAAGGGTGATGGCAAGAACCATTTCTATGGGAATGAGTAAAGTAGAGACGAAGATGGAGTGAGGACGGCAATTAAAACCTAAAAAATATAGTATATTACTTGGTGATTCAAGGTGCGGTCCAACTATGCAGTCTGACCAATGTTTACAAAATGACAGCAAAAATAATCAAATTCGCACTCTTAGTACAATGGATCCAAAGCAGGAATTATAGCAATTAGTTGGAATAAGGTATAAAATATATTAAAAAAACCAGGAACTCTAAGATATGCAGTATTAAACAGATGTCCAGTACCTTAATACAGCCACTCGCGGAACCTTCCCCAGGGGACCTGCTTCCATGCAAGGTATTGCCTAAAAAGATTTAGTCCGCAATTCCATGCTATACTTGGCCGCATGCCGGTGTGGCATAATGGCAAATGAGCCATCACCTGTTTCTCATATGTTGTGTTCAATGTATGGCTGCTTTTATACATGTATTATGTACGAAAAAACCTCAGCTCAGTCCATCATGCGGATCATACAATTATGGCACTTTTATACGCCAGTCAATTTGTGGCAATGGGGCTTGCAAAGGTAGTCTTATAAAAACTGGAAGCTATACTCCGTCACAACAGGAGATCAGGCCAGTCGTGGCCAACGGCGAAATAAGGAAGAATGTAGAAAAGAAGAATTATGTGAATTATGTGTACAATATCGTTAATGTAAAAAATAGGCAGGTATGTTTTTTACATCGGCGTAAAAATGGATCGAGCTGATCTTTCGATAAAACTGTGTGGCGTGGCAGCCGGAGACAGATAACTGTACGAGTTGTCCATAAACAAAAGTCACCTAGGGAATATGTTATTGTCATCAGTGAACTTAAGTATTTGTTTCTGGGCTGTTAACTCTAGAAAATAAGGGGAAGTGATTAGCACCGCTGAAAAATATAGCGAATGGGATGGCGGGATAAATATTACGAATTAATCAAGTTTTGGGGAATTAAGAAAATAGTTCCTGACTCCACAACGGTCACTCATGAGGATGCAGGAAGTGAACTGCGCTATAATGAACAAACTGAGAGAGGCATCAGTGCTCAAGTAGCTCCCAGTAGCCTGAGGAGTATATAGGCAGCACTAGGAATTCCGTAGGCACTGCTGACATGGTAAGATTTTATACTAACATTCAGCGAGGCCTAAGTGTAGATTCAAAAGCTGTGGCAAAGAACAAAGTGAGGTAGAAAGAAAGTTAAAAAGCTAATATTTATGGAGTTAGGTATCTATGCAAGCCGTCAGATATTTTGAGGCGTAATCCTCGGTCTATGGCTTGTAATGTAGTCGGACATAAGTACCTTAAAAGCACGGTCAAGAAGTCGGCTAAAGTGGATAAGTATTTGTCGATGGTGCTATGTTGCAGAAGAATCCAGAGAGCTATAAACAATTTAAAGCAAGCGAAACATAACGGTTGTCGATGAATGAGTAGCGACAAGCAGGATCACTTCGAGAATAATCAAATTAGTATAGATTGGCAGTGTGATGCTTGATGCATGTGCGCATTGGCTTTGGGGAGACCAGGCTGATTACGGCTGCGGTGGTTAAGTGTTACGTGTAAGCCGCAGGTGCTTATAGGACACGCGGTTAAAATTATTGTGAAATACTGTTGTAGAGAAGCTCGAGTAGTTTACTATGTTCCGCTAACTCCAGTATCAAATATGTGATCATCCGAAAAACATACATAGAAAAGGCATTTTAGGTTGTCTACGCACTTAAGTTTTATACCACATTATTGAAAACCTGTGTATTGTGAATCTCTCGTAAGGGTGATAGTAATATTTTTCAGACATTCAGATAAGCAACTAGGAATAAATTTAAAATTAAATGTTTCCGCGTTGGTTGGGAAGCAATAATGCAGCACCTGTTTCCATGGTTACATTCTGATTCTTTTCTCAGTGTTAGTTTGGGTTGACACCTTATACCGCTTGATATATTAACAAATATATGAAGCATATTTTTAAGGTAATACTTCGCAACCATAGAGACTAGCGTTTAAGGAAAACAACCTTGTAGCGATTGTAACAGTTTGCTTATATATGTTTTTACCCCTTCAAATTGCGCTGCATTTCATGTACAGTTTTTTGTTAAGTAAATATGCACGCAACAACTGGTCAACCACGTCTTGTCCTTTTACTTTGGTTGCCGCCGGTTTGTTGTTGTGCTTGTGCTTTCTGCTGCCTGACTGATTCAACGCCGGGATATATCTGCTCCTCACCCTGCATAGCTTGCCAATTTATCGTCTTCAGACAGATAATCACATCAGCATCACTTTATGGAAGAGGAATCTCATCTTTAAGTTAAGCCATTTTCGTTACCCATTCCCCATATCCTCTAGTAACCCCTCATCATTTTTATTTTTGTGAATCGTTTTGCTTTTCATCACAATGTCAAGCAAATTATCCGTTGTTAATGCGTCAGAACGTCCCCATAGTTTCGTTTTTACCTAATTTAACGTTTCTAATCCACGCTTGTGTTCGTTCAAGTAGAAGAATTCTTTCGTTTTCGTAGTATCACGTCGCAAACCATTATGTGTTCATAAGTGACTGCAGTTTTACCATTTAACTTCACTTCAGCGGTTATCTACATTCTGGATGGTCTGTCTGTAAATTCTAAGTAGGATAAACTTCAAGTAACCATTATAAAATGCACTACAGCTTCATAAGTAACAAGTTGTCAGGCTTTGCTCTCTCGTGTCGAGCTCGAAGACAGAACGCCATCTTAGCTCCTTCCACGTATGCGTTCAATACACAGGTATTCCTTCCTTGATGGTTCTGTACTCCGCCAAATTTGGATTACATGTTTTCTTGTGCATACCACGGCTATACTTTCTGTGCTTCCCGATGATCTCTCGTTAGAAAAGCTGTCAGAATGTGCTGATAAATTTAACGTGCAATTCATTAAAACCACTGTGTCTCACTTAACCGAGGCCGGTACAGGCAACTCCTCAGGAACCGCACTGCTTATTTCTATCAACGAGAGACATACTAAATTGGCGCTCTGTTTGTCACATCTCAGACTTAAGCATGTTTCTTCGCGAATATCCATTTATCTAACCAGGAGACGTAGGAAATCTCCTACACGACAGTAACCCCGTTATTGTTATTATCACCATCAATTTGAAGGTGTCGTGCAAAATTGCCGCCCAGAATATCTACACCATACAGCGTTGTCAACTTCTTCGCCCGGAAACCAAATGACCAGCCAGTATTGGCGGTGGTTGTCGCTGGCTAGGTCGATAGTCGCATGATTTAAGTATTTGAATCCATAACCAAAATTTTACTTATTGATAGAAACTGGTGCCGTGGTCGGCATTCTACCACGCTCTCTAGAAAAAGGACTTTTGCAACCAGCAGGTTCTATGCTACATGAATAATTTCGACTAGAAACTACTTACCTTAAGCCTAGGACTAGGACGAAACTTTCCTGTTATTTTCACCATGGCTGATGTGCAAATGCGGATAATTGGAATCGACGTTCTTATCAAGTCCGGCCTTATCATTGACCTGCGTTGCGGGAAATTACGAGGCGATACCACGTCTTTAAGTGTACGCTGCTACTTGCTTCAGTAAAATATCTCAAGCTCCGTATTCTCTTACCTGGCTGTTCGCAGTATTCGCTGCACTAGCTGTATCCGACGCTAGCTGAAGCAAGTAACGACACTTCTGAACCTAAACATTAGGTGCGACATCCATTCGTTACAACTGATCCGCCAGTAAGTGTTAGCTCAAACACTCACGTCCAGACAAACTTCAAACACCTAAAAAGTAATTCGGACACGTGCTGGCTCTCAGAATCGTTCGCCCTTCAAACATCTGCTCGGCAACATCTCTGCATCTTTTGTCTAAATAGTCCGGTGACTAACGGCCCTGCGGGGACCACCGAGCCCTTAATAACGTCACTTTTCCGGGCTGGTATCCTATAACCCATATCCATTATTTCGCGCTTGGACTAGCCGGTAACTCAGTAATTACCAAACTTGAAATTGCAAGAGCCTGTAATCAAAATACCATGGCAGGAGTACATCGCGAAAACTAATGTGATTACATAATTTTGTCTATACGAATTTATACAAATGTCTTTTGGCCTACATAAGACAGCACAGTCTTTCCAACGCTTTGTAGATCAAGTAAATTGTGGCTTTCATTTTGTGTGCATTTACATAGCCGATGTTTTAATTGCTAGTGCGTACCCTGGGGTGCATCTCTCACAATTAAGAATGGACTTTGAACGATTTGAACCTCCCGGTATACTTATTAACCCGGAAAAATATACATTTGTTCAGTTCATCTTTCTGTCAGTCGGTCAAATTATTCATGCTGATGGCATCAGCCCTCTTCCTTAGAAGACCCAATCAATCCCAGACTACAACGTGCTACAATCTGTCAGAAGCGTTCACCGATTCCTCGGCATGGTCAATTATTATGGCAGGTTTTTACCCAACTGTTTTCACCTACTTCACCCGCTCATCGATTTGCTGAAAGGAAATTAAAATATGTTCACAATAACCCTGGAATTTAAAGCCATCTTCAATACTGTCAAGCAGAAGTTTAGTTTTGTCATGTCGCTTCATCTTTTGAACGTCATCAAGAATGCCACACTTGTCTTCAAGACAGATGCTTCAAGTTCCGCTTTTTGTGCAGTCTTGCTACAATTTGTCGAGGATAAATTTCAATCAGCCTCTTTGTTATCGCGGAATTACGCCTTCGCTTGTGAATATCTTGCCATGTATTTGGCTGTGGAACTTTTCCGGCCCCTTCTTCAGGAAGCCGTTGCGTTTATCTGTGAGAGCACAAATCTTTTGTGCACGCTTTCCTTTCTGAATCAGATCGTTCCTCACCTGGGGAAACACGTCATCTGGTCTACCTTTCAGAGTTCTGAGTACACCTCCGATAAGTCGACGACACCAACAACACTGTTGCTGATGATTTATTTCTTACTCATCTGCATCAACCGCCACCGACAACCATCAACTTGAAGAGAACATACTCATCAGAAGTCAATGATTCCGAGCTTATTCAACATCGAGCAAACGACTTACCAAAAATCGTGCATTTTCCTTTACTTAACCCAGACACAAAAGTTTATTGTGACATTTCAACTGGTAAGCATATACCTTTGTTTCATATTCATCTCTACGAGCCATGTTTGGTCATTTTCATGGTACACGCTTTCGAGAACCCATTCTAATGTAAAGCACAGTAGTGCTCGATTAATCTGGCACTCTATGCGTTCAGACATTAGGCAGTGGGCTAAACATTGTCTTAATTGCCAGAATAGTAAAGTTCATCGCCACATTGTTAACACCCTAGGTAGTTTTTCGCTCTCTGACACACATTACATACACCTTCAGGTGAATATATTTAGGTATTTACCTCCCTTCAACGGTTTCACTTTACTTTGGTATGGGTCCGTCATTTAAATCTTTGGCCACTATTTGTTTATCTTGGTAAAATATACTCTAAAACAGTTGCCCGTGCTTTCCTTGAATCATGAATTCGATTCTTCGGTATACCAGCCATTTTCACTACTGACATGGGATCTCAATTCAGGTCCATCCTTTTTCCTTGACTTAAGTCGAACGCTCGGTTGTACTCATCTGCAGACCACTGCCAATGATCCTGCTGCCCAAGGCCTGGTCGAACAATTTCATCAACGACCGATGGTTACTATTGCAGCTAGTTTTTGTGTTGCCCGTTTTCCTGATCGATTTTCAGATATTCTTCTTTGTATACGCAATACCCTTCAAGAAGATCTTGGTTTTTGTCTAATCGAAATTGTTTTCGACACATCTCTATGACTCCTAGGTATATGATACTGTACGCATGATTCACCGGCGAATTGAATCGCGTCCTATGCTGAAAAACTGAAAAACCATTTTCAATATCTTATATCATCACCACTTCGACTAAGCACGAGCGTGGAGCATATACATCTTGACGTGCATACTTGTCTATTCTTCATTTTCCGAAACGGTCTTTTTCGAATACAAATAACATCGCCTTATGAAGTTGCATCCAAGCTATTTTCGCGAATACCGAAGTGCTTTGTTCTGGATAAGTTTGGATCTAAGCACATCGTGAACATTGATTGTCTTAAACCCGCATGCGTCGATTTAACGTTGCATAGTTCAGCATTAACCTCAACCACTCACAACCTTCCGGTGCCCAGGCCGTTACCCATTGAACGACTCATGACCGAATCCCCAACAACGGTCTACCTGTGCTCGACCACCTCGAGCATCTCTACACACACACATACGTTCCGTTCTTGTGGTTACCCTTCTGCTCAAGCTTGCTCAAGCCGTTCTAAATGTACCTGGTTGTGTGTTTCTTCTCAGTACACACTCTGGTGGGTGAGTACTGTAGCTATTGTATATAAGTTGCAAATTATTTTTAATTTTACGTTTCCAAATTTCGCTGCATTTCATAAACAGATTTGTTTTAATTAAGTATATACACCAAATCTGGTTCAATCTCGTAGTGGCGTCGTTCTTCCTTGGTTGATGCATGTTTGTTGCTGCGCTTGTGCGCTCTGCTGCCAGACTGATCAATGGTCGCAATATACGTGCTTCTACGTATGCAGAGCTTGCGGTTTCACCGCCGTCAGACACTGACACGTGTCAGGATATGTCTATATAAGATGAACCTAACTTTAACTTATCCTATTCAGATTACCGTTTCCCTACAACCTATGTAGGTTAGCAAGCGGTAGATTTTGTTGGGTCATCCCTTTAGTAAACCTCCCCAGATCCTATTAAAGCAGTATGCGATCAGACATTCACATATCGTTGCAAATTAATATGCAATGACCTACGTATGGACGAACATAAATCCGATAAAGTTATAGTCGTGCCTCCGCTGTGCTTATGTCACGGCCTATGTGGTAGGTTAATTGCCAGCCTTATGCAACTTCCTTTTGCACAATATATGAGAGGTAGAAAAGCTTAGAACACAATATAGTTACATTTTTACTAAAATACTTAGTTGGATAGGTATGCTATTTAACGTTAATGTGCCATTATATTATGCAGCAAATTTGGGTCAAGTAGTTTGAATTATCATCGGAAAAAGTCATTGACTACAGCTGAAGCCATGAAACTAGTGCATTCAAGTCTTCGCAAATTTCAACAAAACTTGAAAATCTTTGCATTTAGGGAAAGACGTATACGAACTTTATATCAACGCTGAAGCAGAAGAAGCGGCTATGTCGTTGGCGGTTACACAGATCGTCCACATAAATCAAAAACTGGATCCGTCCATGTACTCTCCCTTTTACAACACCACTAGAAACTGTGACAGGAATAGATTCATTCTGCGCAGTTTTCACAGACCGCGTGCACCCGGTTAGTTAGAATTCCAGCCCATCGAATTAAGGTCTGTTTACGCCGTAAGCATTAACCTTATATCATAGGCGTATAAGGGAACCTATCGAACTCTCTTTGCATAAGAAAAACAGTGTTATTATTGTTACATCTGAATTCATCTCGTTGGTGACAAGTTTAAGATAATTAAGTTAGCGGCTTACGCAATATCGAGTGCTTAGAAACACATGTTGTGAACTGCAAACATGCTCCCCAGCATATAGGATGGATATGAGTACCAGGTTAACCTAATTTTGCGTCATGCGTGAGATAATGGATGTGTGGTTTATGGGTTTTTATTTGTCGACTACTTGTCCGGAGACACCTTTGGGGCGCGTTGTGATGACATAGTGCTTCCAAGTCGAAGGGTATTGGCCATTCGCCATGGAGATTGTTAAACGTTTTAGTGGAAATATCGATGCCATTATGCCCGTTCTTATGTACAATGTGTGGAATTCCATCAGGGCCAAGGTTCTTAGATACCTTAATTACTGTGATAGCGGAACGGATATTTTTAGATCAAACTGAACCGTACAAACCGACTGGTTGGTGAACACATTTTGCTCAGTTGTGGCTAGACGCATCGCTACGAATTAGGACAATTTAAATCTGTGTAGGTTTTCACTTGCGCCGTTGGGGCCAACATGTATTGAGTAGCTTTTTGCCCTGCATTGAGGGGTGCGAAAAACCGGTGGCTGTCTGAGCTGCTTGGCTTTTTTTAACATTAAGCATTGCTCGGTAGTTTTGATTGGTATGTATCTAGCTAATGGCTTTCTAGCAATCTCGTTGACATATGGGGCGTTAGTATGATTATCACTACTTAGTACTTTTGTACACACACCATGGTTGCGGACACACTGTTGCCATCCGACATCAGCAGTGCTTTGCAGATAATGATGGTGAAGGATTTGAAGTCGCTTCTAATCTTCACAGGGAAGGAGCCAAGTCTTACTACCAAAGGGCAGTACGGCGCTCATTGTGAACTTGTATACAAGGTCTTTCAGACTAAGAGACTCCCTTCTGTCGCCATAGATGCCGCAGGTCCAAGAAGGCAACTCTGGCCATTGTATTGGGCGAGCTGACGACAGTTTCTATGAGCCCATCGTTGAATATGTGGCTGCCAAGATAACTTAATTACTCAACCACCTCGAATTGCTTGATAGTAAGGGTCAAGGGGTCATAAAGTGGCTGGTGGTCATGCAGAGACATTTTGCACTTTGAAGTTGCGAAGTACATACCAAATAATGGGACCACTCTAGACAGGCTATTCAGGTTTGGTTGGGCGCCGCAACAACGCGTAAAGCAAGACGCTATTGTCCGCATAATCTAAATCAACTAATCATTCACCAGCCAGCGCTTTAACGTCTACATGGTGAGATTCCGCAAGGGAACACTCCATGATTAAATCCAAGAAGAAATGGAAGAAAAATGGGGATATTGGGCAACCCTGACGAACGTTACTAGTGGTCGGAAATCTATCAGATAGGACACGGTAGACCCTGACGAAGCCCGTAGTGTTCGAGTATATAGCGCGAAAGAGGTTCACATATTTCGTGGGAACACGTTATCGCGCAAGTGATTCGAACAGGATCGATCGATTGACTGAATAGTACGCACTCTTGAAATCGAGGAACACAGCTATTCACGGTCTGCGGTATGCGTGGCGTTGCTATAGCGCTTGCCGCAAAGTGAATATTTGGTCTGTAAGCCCCCTCCTGGTCGAAAACCGGCCTACTCTTCCTTAATCCGAGATTTACGTTCTGCAGTGCGGCGACGAACGAGAATCGAGGCAAATAAATTTGTGGAAACTGGCATTAGGCTTATACATTTTTGGTAATACAGTCCGTGCGATTGCTCTTCTTGTATATTGCCACTATAATCAATTCACTTCAACTAGCCGCGGCACTCTTGTCCATACAGATACCTGCGAGCATTGATGTCAGTGCTTCGCACAGGACATCACCTCCATCCTCAAATGTTGAGGGTGGGAGGGAATCCGGACAAGTGGCACGAAAACAATAGCGGGCTGTGATCGCGTTTCGGAACTCGACCTCCGACGGATTCTCTAATCTAACCGTCCATGACTCCTCCTGCATCACCTGAGTAGGAAGAGGTCCGGAAGCAAGAGGCCAGCAGAACTGATCTTCATTGTGTTTCGTCAAACGAGCCATACGGCCTTCTGTATTGTGTAACAGGGCACAGATGTTTTCTCTGATTGTCACACTGACTCCTGGTTTTCTGGGACGATTGGTGCGGGTTAGCTAGAAGAGCTTGCGTTATTTGCCAACTGCTCTTACCTCCTCCGTTTTTGAGCCCTGTTGGTGAGCCAGGCTTCCTTGTTATACGTATGCTATGCTTTACTTTACGCCTAATAGACCGTCTGGTCACATTGCGTTCAGAACCAGCCGGGAAGTGATGTATAGATTCCAACTGGTTCACTTACCTCTCAGGTATCCAGTGACTGGTGCCCTGACCATTAACAGTGCAACAAGCAAATGCTACACTTCGTGCATGGCGGCTGAGAGCCTATTCCAATGAAGCTCAGTGTCATTAGGGCATGACAGTGAAAGTTTGGTACACCGTGCCTCTTGGTACGCTGGGCTGCATGACGACAAATAGAGTTATTCAGTTGCTACTTAGAACAGCCGCATAGTGCACCTGCCGGAAAATTCATGGAGTAAAGGCAGCGTACCAAGGCATAAGCAGAGTCGAAGCTCGTACTCCACTACGGGCAGCAATACAGCATGGAACCATGCCATTTGTGACTTATAGCTATTTGGTCAATTTTGTTTATCGCTGGCCAGCTACAGGAAGACTCCAAATACATTTCAACGCCCACTGTGTCTTAAAGCAGTGCTACCAACAAACAACTAATGCTCCGCAAGCAGTTGCAGCAGGCGTTCGCCGTTGTCAGTTCGTCAGGAGTCAAGCCCATAATTACCACCTATTTTAGCTGCTGAAAAGCTCAGGCGCCCATTTGGTACGTTCTTATCCCTTGCAGGTACTATAGTATCTGAACTAGTAGTGCTGCATACTAGCGCGTTCAGTTCATGATAGCATGTGTCCTTGACAGCATTTGCACTTCAGTCGGTGTGAGCATACATGGAAATCATAAACAAACAGCATTCCGCACTACTTCGTGAATAAGCCTTAGCTGATGTTGTCAAACCGGCTGCATATAAACAGCTGTTCTCCGGACTCCGAACGATCAACGATGGCTCAGCCTTGGAGCTTAGGATGATACCTACAGCTGCTTGACCCGTGAGTGCTGCATCGGCTTCTCCAGATGCGTGCAACAATTTACGAGAGGATAAGCCAGGTGCAGTTAATTGAACGACCCGTTTAGGTTACTGATCTTACTTTCGGACACAAAACACATCAATACCGTGAATTACTCAGTAAACTACCTGCAGTGTTCTTGTGAAACAGCCAATTTATACCAAATACAAGACGTTTAGCCGAGCGTGTACGAGGCCCTCACAAAGCGTGGATTTGCCTGAGGTATATAACATTGCACCACTGCCATTTTCGCGCATCTGGCAGACACCAATAACTCGATTGTTATGAGATAGGCCTTCCGCCCCATTTCTCGCATGAGGAGAGTCCGGTCAAAACAGACCAAATGAATTCAACTTACAGTGGCAGATTTGGCCGCCATCTTCATTAATCTTTCGTACAAATTGTGCATAAACAATTTGTAAGAACTATAGCACACCTCAGCCAGTAGCCGCACATTGCCGTTTGAGCCAGCCGGAACACGGCTGTCAAGTTTACTTTCTACTGTATTCCTTATAAATTCCGCAACCAGTTCTATGTTAGCTATTTATATTGGTGGTAATACCCTTGACAAGAATTCATCGAAAAGACGATAGTTTGATATATTGACGGTTTAGGTTGGGCGCTGGCCCTCAACCGAGCTCGGTACACTACGGCGAATCGCGACTAATTCAAACAACGCTTCACTCAGAGGATGAATTAGAGAACGTTCACTTGTCAGCGACGAGCCTCTGAAAATCTCAATGGCCTATTCATATATTTCTTGCTGTTCCACTTAGCTAACGCCAGAAATGCAAACTGAACATGGACAGCTGCCGAAAAAAGTACGTAAAATCGCTTGTTGTCCACAGTGTCTTCAAGCTTGAGAATCCAAGCGAACTAGTGGCTGGTGAACATGACTGGAATGAATATAGCTTCATTTGGGTAGTGCTCAATTCGAAGTTGTGATGGCCTATTCGCTCTTAGTTTCGACACCGTCGACAAACTATTTGGGAATGGTTTAAGTCCATGATTAAAAGATGAATGGAAATGTGGCCAAAAGGTGTGTGAGGTTGCCATCTAAAGTATATTTAATGTTCATGAAGCATCAAATCGGCGAGATAACGCTTAATAGGCAGCCCCGGTGCTCGACCACTCAGGCATGAGGCGGTGAACCGAAATCAGTCCAAACGCGCCCTCGGCTAAAAAATGGCAAGGATTTAACCAAAAATGACGTTCTGAACTCTGCATCCTAACCCCGGAATTATCCCGTTGCTAGCAAATCCGGTTCAAATAAAAGCGACCGACAGCCGCCCACACATTGTTAAGCATAACCGGCCACTCGGATGCCGCATCCACAATAAAACTAAACTCGGAAATTCACACATGCTTGTATACCAATTCACTATTTCTTTTAATACGCTAACTTATCTACATACTGGGTAGGCATCCAATCCTTAAGCTATGGTCAGGATAACTGAACTTTGGGTCAATATTGAGATCAGTGATGCCAAGCCTAGCCCTGCGAGGCATGGCTATTCGATGAAACGATCAACCTAGCAAAAGTGGAGGAGTGCTATTTTATTACCGAGCTGACCTGCATGTCGATATTATCTGGGATCAAGATATCCAACTTGTTTATTCACTCTGGTATTGTCTGTGCACGCATAAGGGTAATTCGCGCCTAGTAGTAAAATTATAATTCCCTCCAAGTCTTACTCTGAAAGCAGATACCCGCGTGGTGTTTGGTATGGAGCTGATACTAGCACACTCATACAGTCACGTGTATTTGGCGAGGGAATTCAAGCAGGCACCAATAGTTTTGTCTGTTTGCTCAGCTAACTATAGAAAGCGAGCTTGCAGTAAATAATGGCCGATACACCGCTATACACAGATGTCACCAGTACCAAGAAATGTAGACCTGGAGACGAAGCAACTGACTTGGACCTTGCATTCACTAGAAAAGTATTAATGGTAGGTGCGATAAACATAACTATATAGTGTACTCAATTTCACTTAAATTTAGATCCCGGCAATGCCTTTGACACCTTGTTACATGTTATCAAGCTCCACCACAGCTACTTTGCAAATAAGAACATGCACGCTTGCAGATGCACTGCGTTTCCTCCTCCTTCGATTTAGCACCGCAAATTGTGTCAACTTTTACGTGCTCCTAGAATTGTTTACTCCTACATTCTCTTTGCTTAAATATTCGTATACCAGATCACTTATTAATTTCCTCTCTTTGCATGTATGGCAACCTTTCGTGAATCGCATCTACCACTGCAATACTGGGTACGCATCAAGCCTACGTTTTAATCGTTTGCTGGAGCAATCTTACCCACTAACACTAACCGTAATAACGTAAGGATTACCTTGATATCGCCCAGCATTCTATGTATGTTGTATCCCGGAAAAGCAGCAGACAAGAGCAGCACCGGAGCGGTTGTATGGAGAAAACTGTCTGCACTCACGTGCTGTACATTTAAATGGATAGAAGTTGGAATTTCAGTCAACCAAATGCAAGATCACATGATTGCCCAACGATAGCTAAATAGTAGTGTGAGTGTGATCAGCGAATCTATTGCAACACTAAAGCCGCGTAGTTTAAAAACACGCTGTCCTCCTCTGTTCATAGAAATATAAATACTACTTGTCCACGAACGATCCAAGTTCATGTTAGAGCAAAGAAGAATTGTCATATGCTGCTGTCCGTTAAAGCAAATCAGTATACTTGGCGGCCTATCCGACCGGAAGGTTTGTATTAGTTTGTACCGAACGCATTGTTGTAGGTGTGTTCTTCTGTTCAATAGCATGTTAGGAAAGTGCAGTACGCAGCCGCCTTGCATTCATCTTTGTCCATCAGCTAAAGTGTAACTTCCTGGCGTGCACACCTAATTCAAACGGGTTGGCGGTCCAAATACATTACCTCCTTTCCGGGAAAATTATAGTCTTACACAAACAAATGTCTCTGGATGACCGGTTTTCCTAACGCGTCTATATTTCGCCTGGTTAAACGCCCGTCTTTCATATTCTCTGTGATCTGCGGTTTCTTCAGACGTAAACGCTGCAGTTAGTTTAGTTCGAATTGTTTGCCCTAGCATTAGCTCCAAGGAGTCGCTGCCGTTGCAGTATGTGAGTGATTCCGTATACCTCAACGCAGATAACAACGCATCATCCCAGGATTCTCTCGAAAGCCGAAATTAGAGAGCTACTTTCAAAGTAAGAAGAAGTCGTTCGACGAGTCCATCCGCTGCAGGATTACAAGGTACAGTCCTTTTAATTTTGATACTATTGCGCCTTGGAATTCAACATACTCGTTACTTAGAAAGCGTGGGCCGTTATCCTTGACTATTTCTGCTGGCAAGCCGTACGCTGCAAACATACGACGGAAAAACCTTCTGATGACTGCCGTAGTTACGTCCACGCACATAAAATGCTCTGGCCATTTGTTGTAGAAACAAGTAGCTACTAGCACATTGCGCTTCTGCTAGGGTGCATTGGAAACCGGGCCCATAGTACCGATGTCAATTTTTGCCAATGGCTTTATGGGGTACACGAAAGGTTAGACGGGATAATTCAGGGGCCTCGCACACTTACCGGATTAATGACAGATGTAGCACACCTGAAAATCGCCTTGAGGATGGAATGCAATCTCGGCGACCAATTATATTCTTGTATCCGAGCTTCTGTTGGCACAATCCCTGGATGACTTTCGTGCGCACATGTAACCACCAGAGTAAGATGGGTTGCAGAGACAATAAACCGCTCGCCCCGATAAATGCAATTGTTCATGTTAGAAACCTCGTGCCGCAGGGTATAGTATGGATGTAACACAGATTGGATCTTGGTATGACTGGGCCATGAATTCGGTATGTAATTCCGAAGCTTCGCTAGGGCAGGGATTCGCTCACTGTGTTCTCCTATCAGGTGAAATGTTACTATAGGAGTTCCGTCTGAGAGTTGCGATATCATTTGATCAGGCCCTCGCGGGCATGCCTCGCACAGCCGAGAATAAATATTTATTTATATACTTATTTAATTTTACCTTCTCCTTGTCCTCCTTTTCCCCTTATTTGCTCAGTGGAGTCTCGACAGTGTATCTGCAATTTTGTTAAAATGCTATGACACGTATTTTATTTCAACATCATAGTTCCATAATCTTGAGTACCAGCGACTCAAGCCTACCCTATTTGGGCCTCTATTACCGAGACTTAGTGGTTGGGTAAGAGCAGGAAGACCGGTGCTCAAAATGAATCGACGTCCGCATAATGAAAATGCTACTTTTCACGCGACCAGGCGCGTGCGTGGGCTTCCATCTCGCCCGTAGAATAATTTCTTTCAGTGTCAATCAAGGTGCGAGATGCGGATGCATTCACTTTCTCCTCACCATCGTGCAGCCGGGAAAAACTGCTTCCGAGCAAACATCTGAAGCATCCGTTTAAGCAAACTTTGGACGATGTTCATTGAAAATCACTACCATGAAAGTGTATTCGGTCCTCGCTTGTGTGGTCGTGCAAGCATTCTCTATTTCAGTGACCTAAAGAAGCTCATGGTTTTGGCGCTTCAACCTCCGCAACAATTTGGCCATAGTCGCGAAACACGCTAAACGTCGAAAGTATTAATTATACAAACGAAAATCTGTTCCATCTTTGTAACCATGCATGTTTATTGACAAAGGAGAGTGGCACTAATGTTCTGCGTATTAAGCTTACTAACCGAGGTAGAAATTACATGTCCAGTAAACACGGACTTCAATACAGCGAATTGGTGTTTGTTAGCATTCATGTGGAGATTTAGTTCATTCGAGCTGTGCAGTATAGTATGAAGGTATTTCTGGTTTTTTGTGGGGGTTACAATCAACGACAGATATATTATATATATACACAACAATCCGTTTTGAAATGATAAGTATAGCGTAAGCAATTTCTGCCAAGCTGCTGTGGCCTTGCTGAGACCCATTGGAAGCGTTTCGTATTGATACAAACTGCCTTGCGTGAGCAAGTGGTCAAATGTCTGCAACCTGGATTCAGTGGTATTTGGTAATATGCATTACGAATATCTAGGTATGAGAAAAAGTTGGCGTTTGAAAACCTAGCCATCAACTAGTTTAGAGAACGCAGAGGGAATTTGTCCACAGTTATATGTCCATTTAGGGTATGAAGGTCGATGCAAACATGAATATATCCATCTTTCTTTTGAACGGCAACTGGTGGCTGAACCCACTCAGAGCACTGTAGGGGTTCTATCAAGTCTTCCTTGACCATATTTTACAGTGCTTACGACAACCCTTCTCGCTTAACCAGTGGTACAGGCCTAGGTTTTGACATGTTCAACGGTTGTAATCCGCGCTCAACCGAATGCGATGCATCGCTTTTGGTACAATAACAATATCCGGAAGAAAGAGATTTGGGTAACTGGACCGTAATGAATGAATGTTACCGCTGGCAACGGTCATCCGGCTGACGCAGGTTGATACGTTCAATAGGACCATGGCGTTACATCCCAATAGAGGGTTACTCTCGGTTTTAGAAACACCAAACCAATTTTAGTATTGAAACATGGAGAGCGTAAAATAACAGAGTATGTGGACATCACCATTTGAGTAGTTGCTAACAGTGTACGTCGAAGGATGCACACTTAAATGAGTAAAATGCTGTTTATTAGCTCAATATGGCCAACGGTGAATGGTGACGCGGAATCTACTTACCTGTCTAGACAAATGGTTTTGTTTTATACTTCAAAATATACACAACGAAGGCAATTGGGGTTATTGAGTTGGAGACGAAGGTGCATGTTTACATACATTCACGTCATTTATGGATTGGTTGGTGGTGACAGCTGATGATCTAGACTCAATTGCAAAACCAACTAACGAAATGGCACAGGAACGGCAAACCTGAGCAAAATGATCGTTCTTACTACAATTCCGGCAGCTTTCACTCTTTGCAGGACATGCATTATATTTACACGAACTTCAGCATTTCCAAAACCGTATTACGTATTTCTATCTAAGAATTGCGTCAGAGCGTGTAAAATGCAAACGGCCAATTTTATTAGCTCCTGGTTTACGGAGAAAAATTGTGTTTTGTTCCTTGACTGCGACCTTATCGCTAGGCACCTCACAGTCCCTGTCCCTTGCGCGCATTTCTGCGTCCTCACTTATGAGAGTTTCTCTAATCCGAGAAGCCAAGAAAGCAGAAATTAATTGTGGCTTTTATATAATTTCTTTCACTTTATTCTTGGGAACGCCACTGCAGTCACACATTTGAACAGAACAAACAAGACGTGAAAAGAATTCATCCACTGATACATCAGATGTTGGTTTCAGCAGCTAAATTTTTACCGACACCTATAATTGTTTACTCGAACACCCTAATCTCTATCGAGAGCCGATAAGGTCTCTGTCAACGTGTGTTTCACACGCAAGTTTAGAGTATCCGATATGCTTCGACCCCTAAAACAAGCAGCTAGCGCAAAGGCTTTAAATAGTCCAAAATTTTAAGCCACCGATATCGATTGAGAACCAGCAACACAGAAAGAATATTTGAAAAACAAATATTCCAGTCCTCTCAGGATTCTGCATTTGGGGTAACCGCAGAGTAAGTTCAGAACGGTGCTTGGGCCGTAGCATGCCAAAACAGCAAAAACGAAGCCAGTTTGTTGTATCCCGAAAAACCAGCAGACCAGAGCAGCACGGAAATGTATGTATGAAGAAAACTGTACGCACACACAAGTAGCGTAAGTAAATCGACACAATATTCAAATTGCAACCAACCAAATGCGAGCACAGTGATTGGTCAACAAATGCTAAACAGAAGTGTGAGTGAGACAAGCAAATCGAGTGCAAATATAAAGAAATTATTTGAACACGACAAGGTATAATCTAGCCAATTGATTCGCATGATTTGTACTGTCATATACTGTCAAAAGGTAAAAGTAATCGCACAAAACAGGAATGCTGTTGAAAAATATGTTCCTTTTCCACACAGGAAATGTATGGCCACCACCTTTGTAGAACCATACTATCTTTGCATATTACTAATTAATTTAATTAGAGGACTGTTTCTAGTCTTGCTCTTTCGTTCTTCAACTCCATACATATTATAAACGGATGCAATGAACATGCCCACCCATATAACGCAGCTATATTAGAGCAACGTTAAGAAGAATTGCTTACATTTCATGTAATGCTAAAGCTTTGTATAATTGCTGCATTGACCTATGGCGTAGGGTTTTGCTTTGCAATATAATATGTTGAAGGTCAACTTGAGAAGGAACTAATCCCAGATCATCAGCATTTGACTTGCAGTGCGATGTCCTATTAGTATTCCGCCCGTAGGAATTTCGTAGAAGCGCATTGGTCAAAGTAGCTTCTTCATGCCACCGATCTGAGAACCCCTGTAACACATCCACGTACCAGCACACTTTAATTTTTTTGGTTAAGCTGTCTTGATATACCGAAATATCTTATCTGGTAAAGATTAACGAAGTGCTCAAGCTTCACAGTAGATGCACCACGGCGGTCAATATTTAAGCGGCGGCCTTGTCAAATGATAATGCACAACAAAACGGTCATCAAACACACCGTGAACTTACTACAAGCAATATGCATCCTAAAATTTTTGTATCCTTTCGGACAAATGTATAAAAATTAAGTCACGTGGACTCGCGACCGATTTCGTGATTCCTTATATTCTAGAATTCCATAATACTCATGTTATTTTCCATATGCTTTTACGAGAAGTGGATATCCATTGGACCTGGATAATTCAATACTTTCTTAAAGTTTACATCAGGTACTGATACTGAAGCAATAAAAGGTACTTTTCTTATAACAGTTTATTTATGACATGGCCGTCGCAGAGGATAATCATCTATCTGCTGCATCGAGCAAGGTGAATAAGACTTGGGACGCTACTTCTCAGGCTTTCTCGTCTTCCTATGTCCCTTCTTGCGTTTTTCATCCCTAGCGCCCCGCTGCAAATTTAGTTTAATCCCTCATCTTTAAACCTCCAAGTATTGGCTCTTCCCCACCTTGTTACAATAGCCACTTGTCTGCTGGTTTAAACTCACAAACAGTCGCAGGGGGTCGCTTCAATGCAGTCGACAATTCCATGTTTGACCAAGCAGGTAAGGTCAGTTTATTCGTTTCCATTTAGAGTCCTCGACTTTCGCTATGACTGACATGCCACAACTTGCCCAATTTACTATAGAGTGGTCAACAGGCTGCACTTATCCGCACACCATAGACATTATCGATGACGCTATGCTATTTATCAGAAACCCACCTGCAAGTTTTGCGCTCCGTGCTTACCCTGCGATCCCCACATACGACACTAGCTGCGCAGTCGCATTGTGCTTGTCTGATGCTGATGCACAATTGGAAGCCGGTGAAGCTGACGTTGGCATTGTTTTGAGTCTCCGAGCAAAGCTGCCCTGATCGATTAAATTGCAGTCAACAGTTGGATGTACGCCATTAGTTTACCTGGTTCGTGCAAAGCTACGACGTCGCACGGAACAAACGTTGCCGGATTGTCACTTCGGCCTACGCCCCTACAAAAGGTAGCACTGTTTCCGTGAAAGATAAATGCTAGCAGCAACTTCATAATCTCCTTTGTCACAGAAGCAGCACAGATGCTAATGTGTCAGCTAGTGATTTAAAGTCCAATTCGGTAAATTCTATTCTGATGAGCTTCATCTGGGTGGCCAACGTGGTGTAGGCTCCCGTAGTGAGCGACTTCTTGGCTTCGATTACGCGGACGATATTGCCCTACCATGCGTATCTCCCGAACATGCCAAGCTACACTAGACCGATTACCACTGAATGTATATCGTTTTGGGCTATGCTTATCTCCATCGTACTGCAAGGTAGTTCATCAAAATTGGTAGGGAACCAACTCATTGCTAAGACTTTGTGTTGCAAGGCTAGAAGTTGCTCAGGGATTCAAGTATTTGAGTAGTTACATTAGCGCCCGTGGGATGGAAGAAGAGGTTATGTGGCTTATAGCAAAAGCTACCGGTGTTTTTAAAAATGTACGATCCCGGTGGAGCAGACGAGACATTACTCCTTTCCTGAACGGCAAAGTATATAATGCAGCCGTCTGTTCAAATCTCCAATACGAATGTGAAACCTAGCCCATCAGGTCAGCAGACATAAACCTGCTCGTCACGTACGCAGCTTAGCCTAAGTCCCTTGGGAGCACTGGGTTGGCAATGAGCTTTTTCGGCATCACGTATTTGGTGCAGAAAATGGACGTGAAACGCCCATCACCAGTATACCACGCACCATGCGCCGATGGCTGGGCCAAGGTTTGCGCCTGCCACTCAGCGACCCCCGCGACATGCGTTGTTTGCGAGCCTAGGATGCGGATGGAAAAGGAGGGAAGCCAAAGAGCTGACTTGATCGAGCGAAATGATAACCCTTACTTCGAAGTTGGCGTCTGTTAGTGCTTCCCGACTGCCTGATTGTGGTTCTACGAATGATGAACATGTATTCTTGACAGACTATCTGATATAGCAAGGAGCCGGCCAGATGGTGTTCGGGTTGTGAGTTTCTTTGCCCACTCCGCTAATGCTTTACCTTCCCTTTCAATCACCATCTCATTCGCTAGGCATAAAATAATTATGTTTGCGGTACGATAACCGACTATTAGCTCTCCGAAACGATATCTTTCGGGTATCAATAACTCAAACCGGCCAGCTACCGTGTTTTCTTGTCTTTCGCGTTGCGGCACGATACTTGACGTGTTTTCCACTTGCAGCTAACGTGCATAGTGCTGAGAATGATGACCGTCTGCATCATTTAGGATGCGCTTCGACACAGTTTATCATTATCATCATACAAGTTAGCTAATGTTGTGAAACATCTCGGCTACTGTGCTGCAAAACATAGAAAAAAGTGGAAAAACAGTGCAAATGGTCCAAGCCGGCTGAGCAACCGGTAACCGATGAGCATCGTTCCGGAAAGTTATCATACGGCTATTGTGCATCAAAATTATGACTGTGCAAATTTATATAAGGCTAAATAGCAAGATCGTTTTTGAAGGAGAAGGCTAAGAGGGATGGGGCGGGAAAAATTAGCTCAAATCACGAAGGCCACTGAGGTCGGCTCCTAGCCATATCAACAAGTTTATCCAGCCCAACGTGATCATGGACATTTGGACCCGAACCAGGGGGCAGAGGTGCTTCGAATAGACGGTCTTCATTTCTCTAGACCAAATAATCGCTTAGTTACCTCTCCTCTTCTATAATCCACACCTCCGGCGCGCATACAAGACATGTCGCGGGAGTCACTGTGCTGGCATGCGTAACAAGTGGCCGAACCATCGCAGCCTGGTTCTTTTTTTGACGGTGCTGAGCGGCCCATTTTCCTTTGCTGTCATAAAAAGCACGTAGAACACTCTCGTTGCTGACGCGTTCTTCCCACCAGATGCGAGCTAAATTGCGAAGGCACCGGTAGTCGAACATACATAGCCCCCAAATGTCCGATGCTTCAAGCGTCTAGGTTTCACAACAGTAACAGTAGAATGGAACCTACCGTTGCTTCGTAAATTCTACACTTCTGGGCGAGAGTGAAGTCGCGCCCCGCCATAAGTTGCGGGGATTAGAAAAACGCTCCGAGCTTTTGTTTACGGTTCGTTATCTCCTCTTCAATCACACGGGCGCTGATACAACTTCCCAGGTAGTAGAATTGTTGGACCACTCTAGCAGATCCCCTTCAACCCTCAGCGTAGGTACCCGTCCTGACAAATCTTAGATTAACGATTAGCACTTTCAGTTGTGAAGCAAAGCCCAAAGTGGAGGATAGCTAGTATTAACGTGTGCCATGCCGCTTGGCATATATGTAAGCTGTCACAGACTTGTGCAATGGGCAGAACGGCCTTAAATGTGGCCTTGTATACATCGCATTTTAGACCGATGCAAAGTCTTTCTTTCGCTAAAGATGTTGCTAGTTCAGGAAGACAAATCTGGCCTGTGTTCTGCGCAAGCTGACCTCATTTGCTAAAAGTCCACCATCGCTGATGCAGCTGCCAATTTAAGTGAACTGATCAACTACCTCGAGTTCCTCGTTAGCAGTGATCAAGGTGTAATTAAGTGGCTGGTGCTCTTGCAGCAACACATTACCCTTAGACCGTGCGAATTGCATACCAACTAATCTGACCACTCTAGGCAGGATATCCAAATTAATTTTACAATTACTTCTGCATACTCAAGTTCAACTAACCATTCTCCAAGCAGGACTTCAACGCCTACTTTTTGTGATTCATCACCCCGAAAATTGCAAAATCAGATAACCGTAAACAAGGCCACTTGTGGTCGGAATCCTATCCGATAGGCCACCGTAGACCCTAACGCGGCTTGTGGTCTTCGAATATGGAAAATTTTATTCATCAATAATTAATGTTTCGTTAAAAAATCTAAGTTGAGGAAAGAACGAAGTTTGGGATAGAATTCCAGTTTTGACATACCCAAGGAGAACAATAATTTGGCCGGCATTCCAGGCAGCTAAACTGTGCACACCGTTTTATTGGGTTACCTCTGAGGTTTGTGTTATGGATTAGTTTCGGTAACTTACGATATATGTGATTAAAATTACACACCATTTGGTAGACTAATATCTTATCGCTCCGCATCCTTCGGTAGCGGCCCCCGAAATATCCGATTGACATCAGACATTGATGGTAGGAGAAATTTCGTAGGCGCTTGCCGTTATTTGTAGCCGCGGGTTGAGGTTTCCCTACTGGTTCTAAGTAACGCTTCAACCAAGCTTACCAAGCTTGGATGGCATAGTTAACGTAAGGGAGCACGTAAGAATTTTGCGTCATGGGGCAGATGGATGTGTCGAGTCTTCCGAATGCGCTTCTTATCAAGCCAAATTGATAGTTGACTCTCTTCGCAACTACCTCTGTCTGCGTTGGGTAGTTATAATCATTTTATATGGTACATCATTGTTGCGTTCTTGGAAATGTGTTTTAATACACTTAACGCAAGCTTCTGTGCATAATCTTCCCTATGGCGCAAATAAAAAGCATGCCAATTTTCCACGTTGAACGCTAAGGTTTTCAGAACTGACCAGATTGACATGGTGCTGAGGTCGCCATGGAGCTTTTTGTGATTGTCCTGTTCTATGCTTGCGCACCATAACTTGGTAAAATCTGCGAAAAATAGAAAATTGCAAGTAATTTTAATCGCTAGATCGTTTATCGAAATCAAGAATAGACGAGGCCCAAAACGAGGCCTTGTGGTGCCTTGCACTTCACCTCCATTGCGTCGGAGATGGCTTCTCGTACTCTCGCTTCCAACGAAAGTTTGTGCAAAGAGGTACCTAACTAACGCAGCAGTGGGTTACCAGCGCCATAGAACTAAAGTTTCTGGAGGAGTATTCGTTTGTGTAAGCGATCAGAAGATTTTGAATATTCTAAGTAAAAGACATGAACTGCTTTAACATTAATTGCTACAGTCCGGTTGTTGCGCACAATTAACGTGATCGTGGTGCATGTGCGCTTTTGTCGCAAGCCATGCTTCCCTGGTGTTGTCATGTGATTTTCCAGATATTGCATGAGTGCATCAGCGATGACCGACTTCATAAAATCAGAAAGCACGGGGAGTAGCGTTATAGGACGGTAATTAGTTAAGTCAGTACAACTATCTCCTTTATGAATAGGAGTGATGGTCCCCGCTTCCAGTTTGTTGGAATATATTTCTGCTCCATATACCGCTGAGAGAATATAAGCAGAAGCTCCGCCAGATCACTAGCTGCTGCTGTAAAGTTTTCGGTCGAATTTTATGCACAACAGGATAGCTGGGGATGCGCGAGTACAACTGTTTCTTTGACACTTTGTGCAGCAAGAGTAAAATTTTACGTAAGGCTGATGGTTCAAAAACAGAAACAGGAATAAACATTGTGCAGTTAATGTTTGGAACATTTGCCTAATGGAACCGTAAGTAATCGGATGCTTCCGTTCCTAATAGCCTACACGCTCAGTTTTATCAGTGCTGCGACTCCTCGTTGCATCTTTCAAAGGCAATTAAGATACCTGCATATGTTAGGCTCATGCAGACATTCCTCATTAATTCGTGCTTATTATGCGTCATGTTGTCCTGGTAGATCAAACGTACACACAATTTAGGCTGTGAAACATAGACAGTCTGGGTTTTGAAACTCGGATAGCCGGTTGGAGCTCTCCATGCTAAGTCCTTCAACGATATTCACTTTCGTGTTTTCCTCCTCAGAAAGGACATTTATTCTCCTTTGACACTGGATGGATTTCTGGCCAGACGCTTGCGTTACCAGTGTACTGAATCTCCTTGTAAATGTGTCCCAGGCGAGTCATGGAGATTTTACATTAAGTAAGGATTCCACATGCCCACTAACAAGCGCAGATAAAATCTAGTTCTTGCGAGTTTAACCTCGACATTTTCTTCCTCAGTATATTCCGCATAAAATATATAAATTAAACAGTATAGTCAAATTGCCACTGCGACCCAGTAGCGTGTTTGTAATTATTCCGTCGACCATGAATTATTCTTCGGTTAACATAAGACCACTTATCGCCGACTTGTTGGCAATTAGAAATCTGGTGCGAGAGTAAACCTGGTTGTTCAGATGGTAGCTGGAAATTACTTCTTGTAAACAGGCTTTGAACTGCATCCTACCGGTCGCCGCTGTTTCGAAATCGTGCACTTAAAAGTCGCCGGCGATGAGAATTTTAGGACGTTTGCTAAAAGCAACCTAAAGAACGTGGTTTAGTTAAGAGTTCATCTTGCACGTAGAGTTTGGTGGACAATAAAAAATTGCTAAATATATGCGCCTTTGTTCCATAACCACAGCTGGCACCGCAGCGACTCTGGGGCATGAATCTGTGGGTGTTCCATAACTTCACAGCAGAGGTTAGTGCTGTAATAGCGAATTACGCGACTACTTCTTCCAGCTCTGTCATTGCGCATTAGTGACACATCAGGTAAAGTGACTTCAGAACCTGCCATCTCAGGGCTTAACGAGATCTCCGGAATCACAACGAGATCCGCGGTTGTGACACATTGAATTCCTTATGTTCGGCTAACTTACTAAGAAGACCTTGGGTGTTTACATACAAACAAGTTTGTGTATTAATTTTAGAAATGTGTAAGTTGACATCAACTTCGTTTTTATTGTTTTAAGCCGACCTTTTTTCCGTCTCCGGCTAACCGTATTCTGCGCTGGTCATCGGTTTTTGAAGTTCTGTCAGAATGCAAGGTGGCGTAAAGCATTCAAGTTCGAGATGTTCTATCGTGTGTCTCTATGTCCCGTCAGATGTAGCTAACGCCATATTGCCTACAAAACGGCAGGATTGTAGAAGAATATATTTCAGTGCGGATCCAAGTTCTAGTGAAGTGCTACAAACTAGTAGCAGTTTGCCGATTACCTTTAGCCTTATCTCGGTAGGCGACCTGGAGCGATGCTTTAACCATCTACACAATAGGACTTCTGTCATTCCCACTGTGTGAATTCCGACTTTCAATATATTTGAAATGCAGAACTTGTTGTTCGATGAAGGAATTCTCGTTATTGTTTAGCAATATGTTGGTCCAGAGAGTGTTTCTAGTTTTTGCGGTTTGTTCTCAGGTTATCCCAGTAGTTCATGAACACCATGAACAAATAAAGTTCATTTTGCTTTCCTCCGTAAAAAAGCAGCGAAGGTTTTCATTTTAAGTTGATCGTCCTTTTCAAGGAATGTCGGGCAATATGCTACTCTATTGGATTAATTGCGAAGATGGACTGCTTAGAGTAGGACTATCTCCATCTCCTCAGTAGATTACAATGGTACTCAAAGAAACCGGGGTTCGCCGTTTTGCACTAGACTAAGATGACACGCTACACTTCGTAGCGCAGTTGGAACAACCCGAATATCAATCGCATAGGAGATGGAATATTACTGTTTACTATCATTTACCAACTTCTTCTTTATTGTGCCAGAACTGTTAGTGCACACCACCGTTTACGCACTATGGTTCTGTTTAGCGAACGTCGCTTTAAGAATTGGGAGTATTAACGTGGATATATTGGCGGGAACCAAGGAAAGTGAAAACAGTGTCGCACCGCTTGTGCTTGGTTCGGAAAATGGACTTACGGGTGTCTCTTTAGGTCCAAGCGTATTTTACGCGGCTCTAGAATGTCTCTTTCGGTGTTGTGACCAACTAGTTCGATGAGTTAATAGCATCCACTATGTTGCTTTTGTCAAATAACGCCACCTGTGGCGCAGACGCGACATTACTCTCGCTCTGATGAGCAAAGTTTATAATGCAGCCGTCCGTTTAACTCTCCTATATGTTTGTGAAACATGGACCATCAGGTCGACAGACATAAAGAGCCTAGTCAAATTCCATCATCGTTGCTTTCGCAGCTTTGCTCAGTTCTGCTGGGAGCACCACGTAAGCAATGAGCGTGTTCGGCATCGCGTATTCGGTGCAGAAAGCGCGAGTGAACCTCTCAGCACCAAGCTCTGATGGTTGGGCCACTTGTTGCGCATGCCAGCACACCGACTTCCGCGACATGCATTGTTTGTGCGTTGCGGGTGCTGTTGGAACATGAGGAGGAGAGCCCAAGCGATGACATGGTCGAAAAAGATGGAAACCTCTCAATTCGAATTTGACTTCGATTGGTGCATCCCGACTGCCTGGCTCGAGACCTAAGGACGGTGATCGCAATTGGTGGGACACACCTGCTGATGCGGCTTTGAGCCGACCCAAATGACGTTTATGTTATGGGTTCTTTTGTCCATCATCCTCCCGCATATTATCCCCCGTCAAACACCATCTCACTCGTTAGGCATAATACAACTCTATTTTACGGCAAGATAGCCAGCAGTTAACCCTCCGGTACTACGTCCATCCGCTACTGGGGACTCAGCAGGGGTGCCACTGTGTGTATTTGTTGTCATTTTATTGCGGCACAATAGCTAAGGTGTTTTCCGCCTGCAGATAACGTGTATAGTGATGGCGATGAGTTCCGTGCAAGTACTTTGGCTACGTAAATGGTTAGTATTCGTTGGAGTAGGTGGCGCAGATTCCATCGGCTGTTAGCAAGCCAGACATTAGACTTCGACATAGGGACAGAGTACTGAGGGTTTTGCTGCAGAGCACTGTCGGTGTTGTTAGATTCTATTGGTAAAGCCCTGAAGCTCGTCACCTGCTGGACTGTTTCAGTCATTATTCCAAACTCCTTCACTAGTGGTATTATATAGTTGACTTTTGGGATTGTTCTGCATGTATAACCAATTCAGAGCGAATCAGTCAGGTTGATTTTTTTGCTTTCTGTAACTTTCTTAGAACATCACAGAACATGGTGGAGCATAAGGTGGAAAAATTTTCACAAGTAATGTCTCGCTTAACTGGTCTTGTACAGAGGCTTCCAATGGAACGGCGACTTAATTTTGCACGAATATCAAAAACAGGTATCAGTGATAGTTTATATTACTGATAGAATCCCAGTAGCTCGAAAAAAACAAACTGTATAACTTCACCTTCTGCACAATCTCCTCGGGTTTAATGCGGGTTTCCGTCATTCTTTACCACGCTCCGTCGCACTGCTGGAATCATTCTTCCACGATGCTCCTTAATACCAGCGTTGCTTAGAGCAATATCAATTGAGTATGAGGGCTGTTCTATTAAAGTAATTTTTTCTCGGTCAGTAATGTCCGGGTGCCCGGTGCGTTATGAGCAGGGGTATAGTAATGAAGAAGCATCCACGATTTGCTGTCATAGTTATCGTCTGTTAAAGCGCACTCAGCGAAGCAAACGTTTCAATACTAAGGCAACAATAATTGGCATAAGTGCGACATAGTCAATAGTCAGGTTTGAAGTGCATGTGACCCAGGTGCAGTAAACGAAAGTTCATAATCTAATACGAAAAAGGAAATAACGCAGTGCCAAACATATCTGGCGACAATTAACATGTGCCCAACATTTACAGATCACGCAGTGAGGCTAGGGAGGGAATATTAACAGTCACTTCACAGTGGGAAATGAAGGGCCAGGTATCAGGGGGAGGAGTCTGCTGCTACAAAATGAACAAATTGGTGGTTTAACCGAGCGATCCATCTGTGCCTTTCACGGATGGGTGTGTAAAGTTTAATGCAATATCAGTAAACAATGCGGACTTTAATCTAATTATCCTTAAGACCGACAACGCGCCCCGGAAAGTTGGCTTGTTACGGTGTTGACGACACCTAAGGAAAATGTATACCTCGACCTCCCATTTAAGGGTAACCCCGCTTCAACGAGGGCAACCAAGCGCTTCCTCTACGTCACTCAGATAATGTAATGTGCTAGAGATGCTGTGGTGATAAACAGCATAGGAACTTGAACCTATCAGCGTCAAATCACACAATACTCACTAATCCGATTATCCCTGCTGCGTTAGTTAGATAAGCAAGAATGAGGGGGGTTTTGAATTCCAGAGTGAATGAATCCCGGACCAAATGGGTTCAAGGTGAGGTCAGCCATTTCGCGTCCAATATTCCGTGTGCACGCAAACGTGAACATGTTTTATTGACCCCTTATCTGCTTGACACCGGCTCCGCATTTCGGCTGCTATTACGTAATCCTAATCCACGCTTATTACGGTTCGCGTAAGCCGTGACGACAAGCCAGCTAAGACCTGCCCTGTGAGTGCAGAAACAGTCAGTTTTTGACCTACGAATACCCCGGTCTTAGGACGATTGCCGCCGTTCATCTCACAGCATTTCACTGATTGGGAACACCCTTGGGACTGTATAAGATAATTACTACTTATTGTATTGGTACTGATGAGACAATACGAAATGCGTGCATTTATCAGTGATCGTCTCCTTATTGTTTTATTCAAACTATTGGAAGGAAATAACTGTTGTAAAAAAACAGTTTATTTCTCGGCGGTGCGGGAGACTGTGACGGCATAGGGACAAAGCAATGCTGACATGAATTCCCTGAAGCCGGTCACACATGCAATTATAGTGTCCCACTGACGCAAACCGAACTTTGGCTAGGTATGTTAATGGATGGTGTGTATCCGTTCACACGGGAGTTATACTGTGCGGCCAAATTTAGCAACACGTAATGCCCCAGTTAAAACGCTCGCATGTGTTAATCTGTGGCCATGGTACGCTATGCTACGTAAGGACAGGCTGTCAGGGCTTGTAGCAAGTGTCCATCCAGTTGCACACGTGGCCACTAGCTCTTTTCGCTACTTAGCTCCTGCTTCTGTCAAGTGGTGGATCAGGTGTCTGTCGCCACCGTGACTGTGCAGTCAACCATTGCTGACCCCGCACGTACGTCCGGTCTGTGGCTGCGGAGTACGAGGCTTGCATGCATTACCTGCCGTCCGGTTAGATCAACCCGCCTCACTTTCGATAGATTCACCTCATCTAGTCTGTTCATATAACCGTTGGCTTTTGCGATGCACGCTGGATCAGCGATCAAAACTCCGAGGGTTGACCGTAACTCCCGCCTACTTTCCACGACAATATCCGGGTAAATCACATGCGCTCGAGGTAAACCTACATCCCAATTTAGGCGAAATAGCCCCTCATTTAAAGTTGCTGTCCCGCTTTCTTAAAAATGCTGGGCAGGATGTACTAATGTACCGATTTGAGGACGTAAACCTCAGAATATCCTCCTTTGATCATGTATAATGTAGGTGGAATAGCAAGAATCAAACAGTGGCGGTGCAGGCACACCATAAGGTAGGGAGGCAGAAGGCAGTGATTGCCCGGAAGACAAAAAGACCACTAAAAAGGGAGCGGACGGAAACGGGAACTGGCACAATCAGGGAGAGCAAGCGGAGGAACATTGGCTTAACGGAACGAGAGAAAAACGGGGCATGATGGACGTCCGTTATTGTAACATCCCGGACCAACCCCAAGCATTGTGTGTTGCATCCACGTTCACATAAATTAAGAACTATCGAAAGAAAACCCGGGCCGGTCAGAATGGGACGCGTAGAAGTGGAGATACAGGGGTGTAATGGGCGGGGAATACCCTTTCACGAGGCCCCCAAAGTGCATGGTGTCGCGAGCGGAAACCCGGAGAGATGGTGCGTCGTGTGAAGGAAAGGTGATGTACGTCTGTGTGGGGATTCATATAGCTTGTGTTGGCCCCAATCAAATTTGTCCTTCATTGCCGCGCCGTTCTTGTTACAATAAGACCGAAATAACTAGGCCGGCATGTTTTGCGGGATAATAAGGGACTGCGTGGTTGGAGAACGCGGCAAGGAAACATTTTACTACGATATGCAATGGGGGAATAAAAGCGATGGTGAGATTCTGGGGACTTTAGTGGAGAATGCCTGCATATTGTCTAGCTTGGTGGGAAAACCCTATCTAAACAAACGTGTAAGATGACTACTCAATTGGAGAGCGATTTACCATTCATTAAGTAGGCCACGCGCGACAACGACTCGCAAGTTGAATTCACTGGACGCTTAAATTGACGATTTACACTTATGTTTACTTTCATTTCAACCATCCTACTGGACTTGTAAAGCAATCGCTTTTTTACCCGTAATATATCATTGTTCAGTGTTCAAGTTCGGATTGACAAATGCAAATCCAAATTTTCTATGGTTCAAGGTGGCAGATCAGATCTCATGAAGCATTTGAAATGGGATAGTTCTTAGGCGACGGTGTCTGCGGCAACTTCTTCCGCTCCTGAAATAATTATTTGCGATGAACATCATTGAAACACAGAAACCAATTTAGCAGCCGCAGAAGGTGCCTTCTGTTATTACGCTGCATTTCATAACCATGGTTTCCACTCCAGGAATTGTATCAGAAGTTGGTGGAGAAATTGTTTGACAGGAACTTTGCATTTGTGCGCATAGAATGTGTGGCGTTGATAATAATAATTATGATAATAATAAAATAATAATAATAACTTACGTCCTTTACCTGTTTGCCAGACAAACTGCAAGAGAAACAACCTAGTAAAGTTGGTGTCAATGTCCACAGACGCCTCAAGTCTCAAGGAAGTAATGGTGTTCGCACTTGTGAGATTTTTGGCGGTCATTGAGTATTGAGGTCAAGTTATTAGACATGCAGTCACTTAATATTGACACGTCGGACACCATTTGTCAATTTATAAAGAATGTGTTTGCACAAAATACAATGAGCTGAAACTTGTGGGATTTTGTGTTGACGACAAGGACACACAGATCGGTCGCGTTCAGAGAAGAGGACAACATCAGGTATTTGCGAAATGGAAAACTTCTATTAGAGAAACACTTTGCTGCGTGACTCACATTGTCCACAACACACTGCAAACGCCAGGTGACTATCGGTTTATAAACGTTGAAACAGTTAAAGCAAAAATATGTAATTAATTTTACATTTACACTGCTCGTGTTGAAGAACTAAAGGAATGCTGTGACTCTACAATGGCGGGATACCAACGCATTTTAGGATACGGACAAACCATATGGTTTTCAGTTATGTCAGCAGCGGTGATAACCCAGAAGGTTTTTTCGGTCTTGAACTCTTATTTATGTATCGACAGAAGTGTCCTACATTATTACAATATGTCTTTGAAAATCTCTACCCTGAGCTGTGACCCTTCTTTCTACACAACACCTGTCATTCTCCACGCTGCTGTACTTTTGAGGGACAAAATATTTCAGCACTGGGAGCGTCGTCTGCAATGCCCTAACTTCTGCAGTATTGCAGGGACAATGACAGAAACAGGGTTGTTCCAAACGAGGTAAAGATTCGAATTGGCCAACTCGAACAAGCGGGTCTCGTCATCAAAACAGTTTGAGGAATTGTATCACCAGTTTCTACGACAATTGCGTCGATTATCTATAGGAAAGAATGAACCGATTTCAAGAACTGAATGGCTCTAGTGATATGATATTTAACCGACCACTGTGCTGGGAGAAAGTTGAAGCAAGCGTCAGTCTTTTTGGATTTACACACTCAGACCCGGAAATCAAAGACAACGAACTGGTTGATGAATACATGTGTAGGTTTGCATCGGCGGACAACAGTTTCGATTAGAACTGTGAACAAACATCGGTTGATGTGCTGTAGGTAGAAGTTTTTTCCCCCATTTCCAGACCAACTAGGCCCCATAGGAAGAAGTACGATTTCGCAATCGTACATTAGGGGTCGAACGTACCGCTGCATTGGACACTCTACCCTTCAAGGCCAGAGTGTTGACGCTCCACAGCCATAGGTGATGATGTTTAGCAAAGGCCCTTCGAGCTTTCGTTATACAGTTCGTGATCTCGTCTTCGATCCCAAGCGCGGTGATACGACTTGAAAGGTAGTTTAATTTCCTTGCACTTCGTGGGAAACTCCAGACAGCTATACTTTGAGGTGAAGGTATTTTATGTTACGAACGTACTTGGGGGGTAGTAAATAGTTGGACCAGAGCAGGCGCAGGCGTTTTATATGCATTAACTATGCCAGTCGTTAATGATAATCAACTGAAACGCGGTGTGAAAAAACTGCGTCTTATAAGATCTAGAAAGAAAAAGTTTTGCACCTGTGTCCTGAAAGCCTGCTGACTGTAAATCTCTCGCAAACGTCCTTGTAATTTTTCCAAATATTTACGTGCGCAATCATGGAGAAAGGTGAACATAATTTCTTCCTCGCAGGAATAGGGGCAATAATGCAGTACTTGTTTTGTGGTTAACTTTTGACCCGCTTCCCAGTATCAGGTTGGCAATGTTGCTGTGCACCGTTTATATATTACTCATGAAAGAAGCCTAGAATAATCTATTGCGTCACAAATATATAGGCGGGATTTTGTGATGATCACAGCACTCTAGTTAAATATGCTGTTGAATTTTTGGGTTGCCATCTGTATAAATCGCCGATAGACCTTGTTGAGCTGTTTGCGATTTGACTTTTACAAATGGCTGCCCATGATGATGCAGTATTCAAGATGTTGGCGAACATGTCCTTGATAATGTGCCTATCTTGCACGGGTATCTTTATGTGGCGGCCTGTGTGAAAGGCTATTTGACGTGCACTTGCGACTTGATTTCGCTCATTCATTAAAACGTTCAAGCTCATCGAATGACGCATAATTGTATCCCTAGCCAAGGTATTGATTTGGATACGTATGCCATTTCTCATACGTATGAAATCTAGTATCGAGTATATTTGGGTGATGATACTGGATTTCCTAAGGGAAAAGTGCTTTCGAATCTTCTGACCAAACGACAATAACGACTTCAGATCTTCGTGGCTCTCATCAACTGCGGATTTTGGATGCTTGGAAAGAATTCATTTACAACTTATCCATATTCATCGAAGAGAAAATAGTGGGCTGGGTGTGTGCTTTTCCCGATTTCGCTCACATGAAACAAATACGGGGTCGATCCAAGTAAGCTTTTGATTGTAAAAAGGCACTAAATACTGTGACGCAGGTGCTTTCGATCTATGCAACTTTCACAGATTGCGCACGCCTGGTTAATTAGGACTCCAGTCAATCGAGTAGAGGGCTGCATACACCATAAACTTTATTAATAAATACAACTCCACCAGAGTCCTTTATCATCACTACCATGTGGCGAATGTGACTTGCCAATGAGTGAAATCAATGCCCACAATTACACTCCGGCATACTGACCACAGAAATATTTTCATATTTGATTGACCAGTAGAAAAAGATTGGCTTACTCTTCACATACTGACATTACTTCAATTATTTATTCTACGCACACGTAAATCCAGTTCGTCACCATGTTGACGATTTTGTTCCACTTGAGTACTTCTTCCTTTCCTACAACTTGTACAACTTTCGTCCACTGCAAATTACATGCGTTGTAAAGTACTTGCTGCACAATATAATTGATTTTAAATTTTTGTCATTCCTCGATTCATAAAAGAATAGTTTATATATAATATGCTATATATATTACTACATACTGGAAGGCATATTTCGGGGCGTTTTGCGAAACCTAAGTATTTCATGAAGGAAGAATTGTAATTCGCATACTGGCACGTAGTTTTATTTGCAGGATCGAGCTTCCTTATTATCTATGACAAAATAGCTGATTCCAGTATCGAATCAAACAAAGAAATTTGGCAGAGCTGTAAAATGCCTGTACTAGTATCTTAACTCTGCAGCCTGAATTAAGTCGGCCGAATTACCTAATCGGTTCATGAACGCTAAACTCGTACCTTTATAAGCACGACCGGAACACCTCATTTTCGGATACGGTCTCCGTGGTCTTAAAGACTGAGATCAACTTCAAACGGAACTGAAGTCTCAAGTGAGATTGCATGTCGCAATCCAAACTTACTGCGTTTTAAAAATCTGACTTTGAAGGAGGTCGCAACGTACATGTTCTGCGATGCAGGGCAGATTTGAATTATCCATGTCGGTTTTGCCACGTGAAGGAAATTTGACCCTCTGATATCTATCCGCATATATCCACTGGCAATTGTTTACTTTCAAAATTGTAATCTTAAAACCTTGTTAAAACTTTGCTAAGGATGCATCCATACAACTGGTTAATTTAACTCGAGCATGTAGAACGATGCATTCCAGCGATATAGATACATATATATATGCCAACTGTGCTTTTAAATACCTCATATAATGCGTTTACCCAGGTTAGCACCGAAGCTAAGTTAGCAACAGCCGCAACTAGCAAGTCGTTATCAAGGCGCCTTAACATTCTAGGTTGCTCCGTTTTGCGTCTAACCGATACTCTACCTTTAGCCTTAAACATGGCAGTCGCTCTTTATCGTTAACCCGTCACACTAAACTTGGCTCATCAGGTAGCTGCTTTTACTACTTGCGTTGCGGAATTCAAGCTCTTAGTTAGGTATAAATTAGTTGCTGCCTCGCTACAGGGGATCAATTATGGCGGCTTTCAAGGGAAACGAAAGATAACTGCTAATTAAATCTTTATCACTTACGCGAGGGATTACTAGTTTGGGTCTTATTCCGTTATGGATACTAGTGTTGTTCACTGTGCTACTCCCCTATTTCAAGTGAGGCAAATGCTGCTTTGGCGACAATCCTAAGTGCAATAAATGACACATCAATAGCCACATACTGCCATCGACCGCTCAAACTTCCCTAAATTTTCGTCACATGTTCCACCATGTATACACCGTTACTGCAATACCCCTTCCAACCATCGGCATTGAAGTTCTCAGGTCATTTGACAAATTGATTAATGCAAAATGCAAGATTATATTTGACTGTGCAGCTGAACGTAAGGTAAGTAACATAAACGCAGACACCGTATCCATAACTAAAGTCTGTGCATTTCCCCAGACCGCACAAACATTCGCTTACGTCTTCTCCCATTATCCCAATCTAGTTTAGCCAAGGATTGCAGTCATGCCTGCAAAATCATAAAACAAGTAGTCCATTCGGAATGTAGACCCATCTAACTCGTGCAAGCAAAGCTGACTTTTACTCGAGAAAATTATGATTACTGCGAATACGTGCGCAAATATGAACTCTGGATAATTCGACTTCAAGAAGCCGCGGTCCTCCAATTACAGATAGCTACCAAGAAGTAGGTTGACTGGCGCATCTACGGCGACTACCGCGCGATCGAAAGCTAAACGAACTACACAGATACTATGTCATCAACATGTAGGACATGGTTGCATTCCGTAGACTATTTTCAGCAAGGTCGATTTGGTTAGAGCCAATCGCTAGATACATGAAGAAGCAGATGTATCTAAAAATTGTCATCTTAACTGTCCTCTGGTTGACTTTTATGATTGTTTTTCAAATAGTGCAACAGCGCACACATGTTCTAACACTTCAACCATGAGGTCACCCGTAAACAGAACATTTCATTTCCTACCTCGTTAATATTCTGGTGGCAAGTTAATTAGTAAAAGAGCACACCTACCCTCTCATTTCAACCATAGGCGCGATCAAATGTGAACTCGGCAAGACAATCCTGAAATATTTATTTCACAACGTCACATCGAAGAGTATCGAAGTTCCTCTTGATAATATCTAGACAATTAAGAACCTACAATTATCAGTTGTTTGCGCACCTGCGCAGATTATGTGGTCAGGGCAACTATGACCCATGTTTTAAGCTTTTTTGTGCTAACTTCATGCATATTTGACAAACCACCTTGGAGGAAATGAATTTAATTTGCCTTCACGAACACAGCACAGACAAGCTTTACAGAACTCGTGGAAGTTATATTTCACAAAGAACACCTCAGTCATAAAGTAAGGAATGCAACTCTGCCTATCATGCCTAATGCCGCAGTAGTCGTGGTAGGAGCCAACCTCTAACAACAGCTTGTGGAGTAATGGAAACTGCAGGGTTTTTCCTCTAAACGCTTGCAACCAGCGGAAGCCCGTCACAGCATGTTTGGCGGAGAACTGCTCGCTACCTACCAAAGCAACAACCATCAACGGCACTCACTGAATGTTCTTGCATTCACAGCATAAACTGAATAGAATTACTTTATCTTGCCTTCAAATCAGCCAGTTAGCTAAATTCCACCGCGGAAAATCGGGCGCTTAGATTTTAGCATGCATTCGAAAGCTGACAAACATCAAGACTGGCGCGGACGTTAACACACGCCAAAATTTTACTGTCCGTTCTTTAGCTTAAATTGGCATTGTAACCTTCGTATTGACTCCGGATCAAGATAATTTTAACAAATGCTGTTTTCAGCTTTCGTTTGTCCTCATCTAGAGTATTGCGTCTATGATTGTCCACAATGCTACGCAAGTAGGCAACATGCTAGTGGTGTAGTAAGGTGAAAAAACAGAAGCTGAGAGTCTACTTAAATCAAGTAAGAAAAAATGCACAACTAATAGGGCGAAAAGACCTCTCTCTCACACATCAAACTTTAGCCGCGTAGCTTGAAGCGGATTTGATCTGGTTACTTAGCTAGGGCTCGGTTGCCTTGATTTCGTGATCATAACACAAAGGTGCACACTCTGCTTTCCGAATATATGGTGTCGGAAAATTGGTCATTGCGTAGTTATCGAGCGCTGGAACTCGCTTCCAGCAGGTGTAGTAAATGAACCTAGGCAGTAGGGTTTTCAGAGAGTTAGGACAGCTTGGTGGTCAGCAAAATATTTCTTTTCGCCTGAGTGTATCCATCTTGCAATGTTGACTTTATGTACTATGTTTTAGCTCTCTCCTTGTTATTATCATGCACTAAAGCGACATTATTTCTTTTTCGTTTGCTATTCTTCCCAGTTTTTAAATTCTCCTTACCAGCACATCGGCGACAGCCCGGGTAGGAAACATTAGATGGACTTAGTTGATCAGGGGTGGTTAGTGTGATTCGTTTTCGATCTATCTAGACGTCGATATACCTTAGTATTTCTTAGCTCTGCCTACGCCAAAGGCAAGTGTTTCTATTGTTATGTCCCCAAAAGAAATCCAAAACTGCAATTCGCATTCCACCTCGTTGCAAAAGGAAATTGTTCGTCTCTATACCAGAGAAAAAACCCCACTATGTGATGATTCCGCAGTTTATCCTAAACATTTTATTCGTCTCTTTCAGACACACTCTTCATTGTAAACTAAACGTTATAACATCCAGATTCCTTGACTAATTAAAAAAAAGATATTCAGAAGCATACACGAGACACACCAGTAAATACATTATTGGCGAAGTACAATCATCTATAAGTCGATCATATACAGATTAGCAATTATCCTGGTAAAAGCGACAGTGATGATTCAGGATGTCTCAACAAGGAATTAAGGTGGCTGAGGTAAACATGCAAAATTACATTTAGCTTTGCCTATTGTGAACATGCTCGTTTGCCGTTGTTGGGAATATGTAATGACTTACATTTCACGAACGCTAAGTTCCGTTAACGTAAAAGGTAGTTTTGTAATTCATGTTAACCATCAACATGAGGCTTGGACTTAGCGTGTTGTGATGGTTTGCTTGCCTCAGCAGTCCGTTAATGTACGCTGGATGGTGCTGTTTTGCAGCTTCAGCACTATTCATAACAGATGGGTCAATGGTTAAGTGCCAAATAACTCATTCTTCTGGCGCTCCAGGTAGTGTTTTAATGAAGGCAGCTCCTTATTCCTAAAAACGGACTTGTTGTAGACCACTGCCAAACCTGCCGCCTTGCGGTTAGGTATTTTATCATAGACTTCGGTTAAGAACCCTAATAGTTCTTACGTCTAGGCCTTTGAAACCTGACATTATCTGCGCACCAAATAATATGCATCATTTCCAAGACAATTTTCTGATGCCTAGGCCACGGCAAAGGATAAGAAGCAGTGCTTTATCTGCTGCATCAAACAGTGTGTATGGTTTTGTTCATTAGCTACTGCTCAAGGTTATCCGTCTTCTTATTCCGCCGCTTACTTTTTCACTATGATCGTCCCGTTCCTACTAATGCTTTTTCCCCCGTTTACAATCCCAATGACTGACCCTTTCCCATCAAGCTTTGGTGGGCGTTTATCTCTTAGGTTCATATAATGCAAACGCGCAGCGTCGCCCTTGACCTACCGACAAGCCCCTTTCTAACTAGGCGGTCAATCGCATTTAATCGGCTTATATTTAGAGTCAACAAACAGCACTTGCCCGAACATTAGTAATCCTCTCCGTCAACAAAATCTGCCCATCGGAAACCTGCTTTAATATGACCAGAGATCTTTTCTATCTGAATCCCTTTCAGTTGACATTAATAGTACATTTTCATTGCATTTATCCGGAGTGATGCAGCTTTGAATGTCGTCCAAATCGGTGTTGGTATTGCCTTGAGTCTGCACCTGCTCTGGTTGCTTGAACCCCAATCAGTATTTGGAATGTGCGGTTTGATTGGCTGCATCTTTCAAAGTATGACGTAACGCAGGGCTCATAGGAGTCTGCATATGCTCGCTGCTTACGCTCCCACAAAGTGTAATAATGATTCCGTGAAAGATAACTTCTATCGTCAGCTGAACAAACGCTTTCATCATAGAAAAATCACGGGCACTCTAGTGCTTGCTGGGGGTCTGAAAGCTCAAGTTGGTAAATTGTCCCCTTATGAACTGCACCTGAGTGGTCAAAGTTGTGTTAGGCGCACTTAACGATAACGGTGAGTGACTGTTTCATTTGAATGCAGTTGCACCCGCATTGCTTGCTTGTATTTATTTAGACTCAATACATTCAGTTACATTCACTAGTAATGCCACAAACTTAGCTGTCAATGGCTAGGTAGTGCGTGCCATGGTTGTTGCGAGGAACTTCGTTAATTTACTAGTTGATCGCCGCGAAGTCACTTCGAACAGTCACTTTCCTAATAACTGTCCTAGGTAAATGCCGATAGTTACACACTCTTAATGGTTATCCAGGGAAGCTATAACTGTTTTCCAATATACTGATGCAACACATAAAAGCCAAATTAATGAAATTGATTACCCGAGGTACATTCGACCAACACGACCGAGATCAACGGAAAGTTTCCTTTTATGCACATGATTTCATTTTTGCGTGAATTTGTGTTACGGATGGATCTACTGATTACGAGCAATTTCACAACCCACTGACTGCGCTCAGCTGAATATACCGATCAACAGGGAGACTCCGAGCTTTGTTTGTATATGTGTTTCCGTTACCTATGTTCTCACATGGTTCAACGAAAGAGTAAGAATGCAGGTTTCACGTGTGTAATCCGTGTCAATGTTTGCCTAAATGTTAACACGTTGAGAGTCCAAAACAAGAATATTTATGATCTCTCGGCAAATCAAACCCATTTATTTACTCCATAAGTTAAGCATAATTAAATCAACGGAGTAACAGTGTGACTGCAGCTGTGTTAGTGTTTCTGTGCCACTTGGTGCCTTAGGGCCATAAATTAAAGCACAATGTACGTAAGGGCATTGCTCCGAGTGGATTTTTGGCTTCAGCAGTGTTGAGTGCGGACGTTATTCGTAACCAATAGCCATGCGTTCACGGCATACATCACAGCTGCGCTGGAGGAAGGTGCCTGGAAAAAGAACTTTCTGCGTAAGGGTGTCAGAATTCGAAGACAGGAGCACAGATTGCTCCTACAAGGCGCTTCAGTAGCCACTCCAGCAAATTTTCCCAACTGTTATTGTTGTGAGAATGGTAGTGAATTTATGAAGCCTGCTGATATTCAGAAGACCGGTAGACATTTATCTAAGTAATAAAACAGCGAAAGATTTTGACCACTTTTGTTACTGAAACCACACACTCTCTCTCACTCATTAGGCCGAAAACTTTGGATACAAATTGCGTATTTCTACCATGAATTCATTTAGGCCGCGATTTTTGATAGTGTACACTACTAAAAAACGGCTCATCTGAGGCCTTGTAGGTTTTGCTGCTCTGTCCACACTATCCGAAAAATCACGCTAATCACACAATGTCTAATCTGTATTAAATTTTATTTCCATGACATTTCTGGTCTCATAAGGTAAACTGACACTGAATTTCTCCTTATCATCAGTATCCACGCGTAACTTCGGATAAATCGTTATTGATTGGTGTTGTTTCAGACATTTCCGGATAGACACCACTACGCTTAATGGTTTCTTCAAGTAGAGGTTAGGCCAAAACACTTCAACCCCAAATAAAAGCAAATCACTTCTAATTTAATGTTAACCGCTTGCTAAAACATACGGTGGAAACTACAATTTGCTCCTTATACGAACGGTATTAGAAAGTATGATTTTTAAGTGTTGCCGATCCTGTGTACAGGACTCATGTAAGGTTTTTGCATACTGTTCGGATGATGAAATGTTTGCACATATTGAAGTAAATTCTCTGCATACATATTTCTTTATATATGTACCAATAGCTTGCTTGAACAGAGCTTTAATTGGCACAGCCGGTTGACTCCATTAAGGAAGCTATTTTGTAAGCAATAGTTTTAAAATGTTAAATTTATACCTTCTAAATTTAATACTATTTATTTCATCCTCAACTCCACCTATGATTATGAACTGTACAAATAAAGCAAAATTAATAGTTGTTGTGAGTTAATACAAAGTAAAGTGATTAAATATTTACCACGTAATTAATATACGGAACAACTGATAGACAGGTTATGCAAATGCATCTTATATTACATGAAAACACTGCGAAATTCTGAATTTGAGTAGGTGGGATAAACCTGTCCTTTTTAACCTTCTGCCACATTATCTTTTAATATGAGAGAATTTTACATTATTTTTTGAATAATTTATTCCCTTCATTATGATCTCGTCTATACAGCATTAGCGTGTTATTAAGTCAGAGAATATATATCACTTGCAATGCGATGTACTTATTTGCGGCTGACTTGGCACGAAGACAGTTCATAATGGTGATCTACATCGGCAAATAAGAGACACTGCTTAAATTTCGACGGTTTTTGGACGCGCGATTTGAAGGACCCAAAAGAATTGGACTTTAATAGTCTGTACCGAGTTCTACTCGCGTAACTCTGAGGAATTACGCTTCTTAGATAATAAATGAAATATCAAACATTCAGTCCTTCCTGATAAAGCAATTAGTTTCACAGTAAACTGCTTGCTTATTTTGCTACAGTGGCAACCGTCACCAGCATAACGAGGTGTACTCAGGTAGAGTAAACAAGCTTATTCAAAAAGGATGGTCCACTTCCTATTGGAAAAACTATTACCCATTAACCTCGATCCCGGAATCAAAACGGCCAACGTATGCTACCTCAAGGTGAAAGACAAGTTCTGCACGCGTATTACATAAAACGTGTTTCACAATTTTTGAGGTTAGCAACGGTCATACTAAATCTCACCAAACTAGTCCATTTTGTCAAATTCATGCAATTTGATTTATATATCTATTCTTACAAAATAATTGTTCTTATTAGCATACCTGACTTCCGATAGTTCAAAACGTTTGCTCTCCATCAGTCCTTGTATTAAGAAAACGTAGTGGCTATGTTTACGTTAGTCAATGTATATTGCGATTTCAAAATTTTAGAACTGTGTAACGCTAAATGATTGTTGCTTGGTATAAATCAGTCCTGCTACAAAAGTGCAGCCTAAATCCTGCTACTCGCAAGTAATATAAACGTAAATAGCCTTTTCAACGATGATGGACTTGGAGAATGCGCTGTGGTTTGTTTGCTGCCAGCAACCTCTATTGAGATTTCCGTTCACTTGAGGTGGACCTCGATCATTCCGATCACAAAGATCGTAGGTAAAATGGAATTATTATGTTGTTGCTCATCCCAACACTGGCACCCCACGACCTTTGAATTTGTTTCCACTGTACAAAAAGTTGCAGGCGGAGTCCAATGGCATAATGCTTATGGAATCAACCATGAGCCACTAAGCTCTGAGTTCCAGCCCAGCTCAGGCTCTCTCCACCTGATGAGTCCAAACCAGGACGAAAGCTCTGTCATGAAGTGCCAATGTTAGAATGAGCTACACCACAATAATTCCATATATAGCCTCTTGTTTCATATGCTATGGATATAGAGTTTGGCGAGAGGACGTCTTCAACTCACAGGCTGACCATTGACAGTGACGGTGGAAGATAAGTTCGCTATATCCCAGTTAGCTTGCAAATTATGTAACCTACCCAACGTCCCCCATGTCTCAGTGGCTTAAGCTGCTGGCTAGTTCGCGTCTGCCACTAGCGATTGTGACTTAGAACCCCAGTAGGGGACCGAGGGTATGTGCACCAATGGCAGTCCCAATAGGGCTCAAAGCATTTGATGGTTTTCAGGTCAAGGCTGTGCTATATTGCTTGTGAACTACCGGGATTAATGATTTAAAAAATATAAAAGAGGGAACCTGTTGGCAGAAAATGTTGTTTCATGGAAGTTGTTATATAATTTTTTAATCTGTCAATTAATATCCAGAAATTATTCCAAGAAAACTTTGTTTGCTCTTTTCAAGCAAAATAGATGGAACCGTCAATGCGTAATTTTTAGAAAACAACTTTGTTCCAATTCATGTAGGTCAAGTCATATAGACAATACAAATAATACAATTTACTTAGTGGTGCCTAAGTGCATCTCAACATTCCCTATGTTTTTAATTTATGTTGGTTTAAAAATAAACGATCATATTCCGAGGAATTTGTGTACATAAACTTCCCTCATTTACTTTCTATCCAAAAGTACATTCTGTCTGCGTTTGTACCTTTGTAAATTCTGTGTCGGATACATTTACGCTAACTAACAAATGTCGCATATGCTGTCATTAAAAAGCATATGCCTTCAAACATTTTAAATAAAAATATGTAATAAAAGCATCTTCACTTATTGGTATTTGGAGCAAGCAAACGTAAAAGAATGATTGATAAAAGAACGAAATTCTTGCCACTTCGTGCACGGCAATTTAAGGTTGACAGACAATTATGTAATAGGCAAATTATCGAAGAACTCCTGTTTATTGCATGGGCCGGAGTAAATCGGATAGGCCATGAATTTGTGTAACGTTGCAGAATTTGGAGTGCAGTCACAAACATGACCACGCCTGGTGATCTAGCATCATAGTGGCTTTCATGGAAGTGCCGTAAGACTAAGGCTCTATGCTGCGCCGTTTTGCATTAAAACCAATTCGACCGGTACTAATTAAACGGGAACCCAGTCTCTTATCCATTCTGCTTAGCAACTAGCTCAGCAGTTACAAAAGAGGGGGTATACGTAGAGTCAGTGGACGTAGCGGTGGCAGCACTTACTTAATCTCATCCACCGGACAAATTCAGTGTTAGTTTTGTGTATCACCAAATAACAGACATCGCGCGTAATGCCGTTGTAGGGCAAAGTTTATACAACATGTGTAAAAGCACTTTAACGTATTAGTCGTCGCATGTCGGTTCAGCGAAGACTGTTAAGTAAAGTTGAAAGTATGCAATTTTAAAACGTTATCGGTATTAAGACAGAGCATCAAATAATCAGAAAATTTAAAGCTTTCCTGCAATAAATGCAAACCTTTCCGCGAAAATGTTCCGAATCTAACTGAAGTCAATAAATATATTTCAGATATTATTAAATTTGTTACCAATTTTTCCGTTATGGGGTTTCATATGTAAATTTGACAAGGCAGTCGGAATATGGTGATAGCGCAGCTCTGCAAGAATCTATGCTTAACTGCTTTTGTAGTTTACACTTAATTCACTACCATTTTCCTTGTGAACTACCTCAAAATGAGTCAGTCTTTCTGAACGTCCAAATATCCATTGCTGCGCCGCCAACATTATCCTATATATTCAAACTCTATAACACTCGTTTTATTATAATGTGTTTGTGGACGGTGTCTTAACGACATAAAGCTTCTTCGATGCAATACTAGATCGCTTGATCTAATTAGAAACTTTACATATAAACGAAAATGAATTTATCGCTAAGAAATATAAACGAAAGCTAGCTTATGAAACCTGGGAAAAGCAATTATTATTGGATGAGTTTGTGTAACTATTTTTTACATTGCAATTGCTGTAAGAATGTAGCCGAGGGAGTTTAGCAGTAAAAAGTTCCGCATTACGCAGACGATCACCAGAGCTGAATCGCTCAAAGGTCTTCAAATAATTTTAGTTAGTCCTTCCTATATGAAAACGTTTTCCTTTTGTTTTAAATCATGTAACTCGAAGGAAACTATTTACCTTCAAAGTATAAAATACAATACTAAAATACTTTTTCTAATGAAATATTGCAATTAACTTTTGTAGATCTATGGCAGCATGCATCTATATGTAAACGCTACACCGTTCAATCACAGGTGAGCAAAAGGCGGCATAATCTTTGGGGCATTTGGATACGGTTAGCATATTACCAGCTCAACTTTTATCAATAAATAACGATTTAACTGCTTTGAATTAAGAAACATACATCAAATAGTCTTATCAATTATGCTTAAGATGAATTCATAATTAAAGGTAAATTCTGTCTGACGAATTTGCAGTTTTGGACTGATCTATTCAATGTACTATTTATACGTTAAGCTTGAGTAGCTTTTGTCCCCCTGACCAATGAATACATAATATTGCCATTGCATTTAAACCAGCTCGCTCATTATTGGTTGTTTCCTTGGGTTTTCGTGTGAAAATATGTTAGTTTAACAAACCATAAATAAAACCAAAGTTAAATAACCGCTTCAAGTCTCTACAATAGCACGAGAAATACTAATATTCTCTTGCTTTGCATTAATTGCACTACGCACTCTAACGCTAGGACAAGTAATTTTGTTGAGACGAATATACCCTACAAAGAAAACAATGGACACATCAGCACCAGCGTGATAATCCGTAACAGAATTCAATAAAAATTTAGGTTAACGTGGACGAGGTTTTGCTTGTTTGATAGATACCATCGCCGCTTAAGCTAAGGTGATCAAAAATAAAGCAAACGAAATTAGCCCAAGTGAATATTGTTCCGAATAATTAACCAAACGAGAAGATCGTGGGTGCAAAATTTTAATCTAAAAGTTGGAATAAGTTTAGTATTCGCAGTTGATAACCTCAAATTTGAAAATACAGTGGCATAGTTTGATGTATGTCAAGGGTATTTTAACTGATTCCCTGCAAGTCTATACCTAAATACTAATTATAATTTATGCTGAGCGAATTTTGTGAACTTTATTATATATATCATTTTAATTGACAGCCGGTTAACTGTTGGAATAATACCCCTGCCTGTTGAATTTCGCCATAAATTTGTACACAGCTTTCTATAATATTACAAGTAGTCTTCCCGTACTGGTTAATGCGTCGGAAGTATAGATTGTGAGCTAGGTGTTGCCACGAAATTCGACGTATCCATGTCAAAAAATCGTTTTTGAAGGAGAAAAGTGCATTAATGCCTTTCATGCAAATTCATCAGCATTCGCTCCTACTAAACAATGGGAACAAAGTGAGATACCGACTAAGTGTGAATACTAAATATTGTCTTGTATGGCTAACAAAATGTATTTTGGTCAACTCATTATATGGTAAAAACAGCAATAAATTAGGTTCTAACGCGAATAGTTTATCCAACTTATGCAACATTTATATATCGGACTGACGAGTTTACAGGATTCACAAATGAGTGAATTCATGGTATGTGTGTAACTGCTCTCGGTAAGGCGTATTGCGAACATGTTAATCCAAAACGTATTTGGATTCCTACACAGATGTGCCTCCTCCACATGTTTTGGCCATTGGTTCTAATTTTTACCACTCTATTTTAAAGCATAATGGATGCAGTACTCGCTTCACATCCAACAACGAAAGCATGAGTTCCTGCCTCCGTGTGCTACTTAGCTCGTATTATTGAAGCAGTAGCCACAGTATGGCGATGTGAAATACTGTAGGCCATTAACTAGTTCTCTTCGCACACGACGGTATGATACATGGTATAGTAATGTTCGCTCTCATCGTTCTTTATACATTATGCCAAGTAAAGTCGGGTTGAGCACAGTAGCAACGTGTTGGCTCCTTTTGATCTTCTACGCCTTCCGTCGGATATCCAGGAAGTAGGTGAAAAAAGCGCATTGTGCTAATATTGATAGGGAAACTGTGTATGACCACCTTTCAGACTCAGTGCTAAAGCTAAATGTGGGCGCCAAAGTCATGCGTAATTCGTTACTATATAGTCTGATCCTGTCGTCCAAAGTCTTCAAATCGCAAAGCGTGCGTTCACCTAGGTCCTAGACGGTAGGTGTAGAATAAAGCAAATGTCAGTCAGCAGCTTTATCCTGACTCATATATACAGATTTGATTGGGTTGACCGAGAAATTTACTTCTGCTGACCATGCGGTAATGCGGTTGAATTCACAATGAAGTATACCACAATCGTCGGGAGCGACGATTTCTATGCATAACTTCATGTATGCCGTAAACAAGACAATTATCTACCGGTAAAATAGAGCTAGATTTTTGATGTGGATCAGGAACAGTGTAGGTCCCAGGATAGTGCCGTGAGCTCCTCCAGACGAAGAGCATTACAAGTCAGTTAAATGGTCGTCGACTTCTACCTTCCTCCTTCGTTTAAGAAAAGGTCGGAAATCCACTGGTGCATTAGGCCACTGACACCGATCATTCCGTTTTTGAAGGAGCGCTTTATATATTACCATGATGAAGAAATTAGTTAAAAGGTATTAATATAACGTCGGCAGAATACTACATTCATTTTATCTGCAACCAACCCTGCCTCGTTAAAGCAAGCTCGTAATGCAAGATCGGACTTGCATAATACCCGAGCTTGCAGGCGTCAAAAACTGTTGTCACTGTTGCAACTGCAACAATTATTCGAGGATTTTCAAAACCTTTGACAAAACAGGTGTAAGTCAAATTGTCCTGTAGTTGTCTGCTTTGCTACGGATGTTACATTGCGGAGTAGGTTTAGCTCTTGAACATTTCCAGACAATCGGCAACGAACATTCGGACAGCGACCTGTTTGCATGCTCAATCAAGACAAGGGAGTTTACCACCGAAATTGAACGGATAATAAGTAATTGGAGCTCATTAAATCTAACAGGTTTTGCGTCTTCAAGTGTGGAGCGTTACTGACGTACTTCGCCAGTGCCGTAACTCAGACATTTGAGATCGGTCAAAGCGAGGCACCGTAATTTCACAAGTGCATCAAAGTAAATAATGCTAACCAGATTTTTGCAACCAGAATAACATGAGTTGAATTCGGAGTACTGCACAAGCAATATGTTTAGAATATCGGAAAGGCAATATAAACCGCAATCTTCCTAGAATTTATGAAAAGCACCTCAGCATATTACTCTTGTAACCACGTCATAGAGTACTGGTCCAGTTATATGTCTACGCTACCAGTTACATTTACAATTATACGCGCCTGATAACAAAATTGTTTGTAGTGTAGAGCATTCAATCGGGTACCGCATGGAAAGTTTCTATCGAAAGTATATTAAATCCAAAATAAAGGCATTTCCGCATTTGTATATCATCGTACCTCTCTGGTCAGCATTAAATTGTCAAAACAACAGATACTAATTCCACAAAAAGAAAGTCCTAAGTGACGTAATAACAGGACATTTTACAGAGTGCCTTTGCTCCGATGTATAGAAATGATTTCTTCGGCGTCATGAAACATGGCAGAACATTTGTCGTAGCCGATACAATTGAAATTGTTTATTTGTTCTACTCTGCCATTTCATTAAAACCCTGAACAAAATAAAGGCCGATTTGCAGAAGTTGAACGCTATATGAAGCAAATTGATAATTGAACACTCATCCGAAAATTGCATCTCGCTGACCACACCTTTTGCTACAAAGCTGGTTAAAGTTTATAATCGGCTACTTGCACACATAGCCATGGCCGTTAGAGATCAATGAAAATAGTTGAAAATAGTTTGGGAAAATAAAGCCGCTTATTGCGCAATAAGACGGTGGATGATTCCTCCGCTTTGATAATGTGCCCAGTGCTGAGTAGGTGCCTTGTGGTTGTCGTAGTAGTTTGGTGTCTCAACGCAGCCGTTTCCTCTATCAACGGTTTCATCTGGTCGCATACTCATTTAAGATTACGTTAACTAATTCCGACAAATAACTTCGGTCAGTGCGCCTGGCATAACTGTCTGCACAGCAACCAGTGATGTCCCAGAAGCAATGGGGCACGCTGCTTAGTTATCAGTGTCCTAGTAGGACATCTATGCAGCAATCGCATTTTGTCTAAATTATATACCCTGTGCACTGAAGCAGTACTATAATTCGCGATACTTCTTATTATGTGTTAAACATTTATTGTTACTTTGATTAAGTTTGGCATATGTTGAACTGTTAGTGCGTGATGTTACTCGGCTATATTGCCAATGCTTTTTAGGAACCGCATCAGTTAGCCTTTCGATTTTAATGTCCAGAACAGAAAACCTTTTCCGCTACTGTTCGGTCTGGGTTGCAACTCAGGTGGGCTTAATGAAACAACGTCTGGACAAGCAAGCATTGGTGTTGTATTAGAGAAAGTTCTTAAACTATAACAGTTGACCTGCATGTTGACCTGATCAAGACATCCAACAACCGTCTGATCAGTATGACAATAATGCAACACAATACTTTTGCTCCATGACACATATCCACTGTAAGGTTCAATTGCATGCTGTTTTGTGTACACTGTCTTTGTTGGAATCCATTATAAGCTATATACTTTCCAGATAACGCTTGTAAAGAATGGACAATTTTATAACATGTTTCTTCTCATCAAACTGGTTCATGAAAACATTCGCAAATAAGGAGCCTAGTGAACTGCCAATCAAAACTTTGCCTATCTGTGGAAGTTCTTTCCCTTAACATAATTTAGTGCTCATGTGCCCATAAGAATAATGTGCTGCAATGCCGCCGTTTAGCGTAACAATAGAGTATTAGTTTTCGAAAATATCGCAAAATAAGTAAATGCCTCCATAAGCAGAAGTTTAGTGAACATCGACGGTATATCAAGCAAACATTTTCGCTGACTGATCAAGTTTACGCATCCCACGTAAGGCAAAAGTCCAAACGTGTTTGACTACGTATGTTTTACTGCGGATTTTTTGACAGGATAAAGCAAGTTGGCAATGGCGTGGTGCGGTTAACTGATCATGGAAATAATTGTTTGCATAGACATTTTCTTTTCCGCAATGTAGACAAACCGTACTATTGTGGAGCCAGTGTGCGCTCGAATGTTATTGCTTGATATAGGTCTGCATATTTAAAACCATGTAATTTTAGGATTTGTTCGCAAGAAATGTGAATCTCGACCAACCAATATGTGCCAACGGGGGTACCTGACTTAAAATTTGTAGTGTCAAACCTTATTGTCTTCAAATTACTTAATTAAGGTTGCCTCTCCAGGTTAACCAGTGACAAGTCCCAGATTGTCTTAACACAGGTGTACGGTGCGTTACCAGGCTTGCCAATATCTGTAGACTCTCAGAGGCCATTTTGAAACATATGCATTTTATAATTATCGGGTGGGTCCAGGCGCACCAAATTAAGCGTGAACAATATTGTAAAGGTAAATATATTTCCCAACCTGCGCATTGAGTTACATGCAATAAGCAGTTAAAGGAAATATATGGGCCTCGTAGAAATGGAAAGAAACGGGGTGAAGACAATTTCGATTGTGATGTGAAAATATGGTGGAATTATATTTGAGTAATATCGTGATATAACGTATGTTATAAGCTGTACCCGGGAATGACCGGCTGGTTCACGCCTGCAGTTACATTTGCGACCTTACGATTGTTTTGTTTAACGCCTTGGCAAACTTGATGGGAAGAAAGACGGGAGATTTCGCAGCCGACCATTTGTATTAGGAATGAGAACTCTCCTATTTATATGTCGTTCACAACAACCCTCTAAAATCGCCTTTTAGTTTTGGCTTTAAGCCACACACTCCGCTCTTGATTGCCCGCTCCGTCTGGTGAGTGCACTGTAATGCTCGGGCACGCCAATCTTCCACTGCCTATCCGGGGCAGGGCAACGCACATGCTGTCTGACCCGCGAATTTCTCAGTTTTTCTTCAATTGTTGGCAATACGCATGATGTCGGACGTGAGGTTTCATCCGTATTCTGCTAGGCCCTAGCAACACGCTCACAGGTTCTGTCCCAAGCGCGATATGTGGCGGACACGGGCGCTTTGCTAGACAGTTTTCTAGCCCAGCTGTCACCAAAATTGCCGAATTGTATCAACGGAAAACTCCTCGAATTTGATTGTGCTCTTAGCTGTTCGCCTGAGGATCGATTTGCAGCCGTTGTGGTGTTCTCCTTTATCGAGCAGACATGCGGTGTGCATATGATGTTTGCGGCATTTATTTTGTCTCACCGGTTTGCTGAAACTCAACTTCCAGCCAGAAAATGTCTACTAGAAAGTCCCAAGGCAAATATGGTGGATCGTAAGACCCTTGCGTTTTGCCATGGTTCTGTCTCATCTGAGAGATATGCTTAATCCACCTCCCACTTCCAACTGTCACCTAGTAGATAACCCTGCATTTTCTGCCGATAATAGTTCTTCTTGACCACTCGTTCGGCCTTTGAAAATCCCGAGTCCAAACCATGTTAACAACCACGTAGTTATAGGGTCGGACTTTGCGGTTTTCTTCCTGGTGACTACTGACGTTGTTTTTCTATGCTACTTTGTAAAAGAGTACCTAACAACGTCCGATATTGCTTTCCAATTGTACTTCTGTGAAGGATTCCCCATCAAGATAGTTGTGGTTTAGAGCGTTCCGGTACATGAATAGGAAATATTGAATTGCATGCTGTGAAGCAATGTTTTGCCCTGCATTATATAATGCAAGTTTGAACATATCCACCAAACTTTCCGCTTCTCCGTTTGGTTGCAGGTGATGGTAAGAACCTCTACTTAATGCAGTTTTCTAGCACCACTCGCGGAAAGTCGCTGAGGTGAATTGTGTTCATTTGTCTGTCACTAACATCTCCAACGGGCTGAAATATCGAAACAGCTTCAACAGCTCTTTGACAGTGTACTGGTCAGTCGGATTGTTTACCGGAAACACATCAGGCAAATTAGTAAATGTGTTGATTAAAAGATATAGGATTGGTTACTAATTGGTCCCACATAGTCTAAGTGAATTCGTTGCCACGACTTCCCAGATTTAGACCAAGAATGCCACCGACACTTGTGAATGGCCTTCACTATAAGTGTACAAGATACACAAGGTTATAATGTTCGATTCCACCTCTGGCCAGTAAACACAACTACTTGCCTAGGTTTTCATGCGGATGGTACCAAGGTGCCCCGTGTGGAACTGCTGCAACATTTTGCTCTGCAATTTCGTTGGATCCATCACTTGATATCCAAACACACGACATTAGTCCACGATTGATCGGGATCCACGTCGATATTTTAAAGGCCGCAACTCCATGGATATGCCAAATTTGGCCAATATGTTCGTACTTACCGCATAGATTTTTCCAAACTTCTTTTCTGCGATGTCTTCATACGAATGGTGTCGGTTTTTACTGGTATTCTTCGCACATTTTTAGCCTGAATGCTTTGGATTTCTGATCCGAAACTAAGAGCTGCAATCATAATCATCATTATTCTGTGAGTGTGAAAGTTTGAGAGGTGACAGGGCATCCGCTTGACTGATTAGTTGCGAAGGTTTATACAGTATACTGAAGGAAAAGACCAGTAGTATGGTAGCCTTTCGTTTCATTCGGTTGGCCTTAAAAATTATAATTCCTTTCTTTTACCTAAATATTGACAGAAGGGGCTTGTGATCAGTCGGGAGCGTGTAACGTCGGCCATACAGTATCTTATGGAACCGTATCATTCAAACACAAACAAAACGCTTGCACCTCTATCTGACAATAGTTCTTTTCAGTTGCAGTTAGTGACCGTGTTGCGTGCGCGATAGCCTTCTCTCCTCCATGCTGGAAACGTGGGAGACAACTGCACCGATACCATCATTGGAAGCCTCCGAAGCAGCGACGAGTTTGGACTCCGGATTGATGTGCGTCAAGTGCAGATCAGAAGCGACAGCCTCGTTGAGTGCATCGAAATACTTCTGGCATCCTCCGTCCATTCCCAACCCTTGTCTTCAGTCAGCAGCTTGTACAGCGGACAATTGGTTTAGTGAAGGCTTGGTAGTAAAACACTGTAATGGCTAACGAGCCAAAGGAACGAGCAGAGCACTGTAATGTCTTCGTGGAACTATAACTTTTTGATGGCTTCAATATTCCCGGAATCCGGGAGCCGGCTACGTTTTCCGATGACTATCCTAAGAAATTTGAGACTTCCTAATAGAAACTCACATTTTTCACCCTCTTAATCGGAAGCCAGAGTCCTAAAAACACGAAAGCACTTTTTCATTTTTTGTATCAAGTCTTGCGTATCTGAGCCCATCATCAACGCATCGTTTAGGTATACTGCGTTATTTGGGTTATTGATCAGCAGGATGTAAATTATATATTGAAAAATGGCCTGTGCGGTTCTCATTCTGAACGGCAGCCGTTTGTAATGCAAAAGCCTGAGGTGGATATTTAATGTAAGCAATGTTCTGCACTGATGGGCTACTGGGATTCGAAAATACCCACCAGCTAGTTCAATTTTTGCGAAAGATTTCCCAGATTGGCTTTGGTGAACTTGCGTGCTGGTAGCGGCAGGTAATACCGATGACCTTATAACATAGAATTCAAACCTGTGGAGAAGTCTGCATGCAAACGGACTTTATTGTTGCTTTTACTTGCTATCACGATAGGTGCTGCCCATTCTGAATAGTGGTGTCTTTAGGTTATCCCTTAGGTTTATAGTCCGTTAAACACGGCTTACACTAAACACTGGGTTGCGTAGGGCACCGGGCCTCCTGAGCTAACTGATGGTTTGCCCTCTGGTTTAATGTTAAACGCAGCAGTAACTATATTACAGCATCCGAGACCATGTTGGAACAATGCATCCTGACGTCGTTTTAACTCGGTAATCTGAATTTGAAATATCGGGCTTGTAGTCGACGGTTGCGACAAAGGTTGACTTACGGTGGCCAACATATACTTGCACATATTTATCAAGCAGTCTTATTTCATCCATCCGGTCGTGCCCCAACAGATATAATCCAGGCTGGTCTGTTACGAAACATGTCATGTGGATTTGTTTATCGCAGAAAGTTACCTGAAAATTCAGTTCACTAAGCCATTTTAACATACCTCCTGAAGCATTACGGTTGGGGTGGCCCGTTGTTAGGAGTGTCGGTCGCCCCATCAGACAACAAGTGTCGCGAGATATCCTGGTGATATCTGAAGACGTGTCGATTTGTAACTTGACTTATAAGCTTTTGATTTTCACAATGTGAACTTGCGTTTGCTGACATCGACAACCTTGAAAGTTGTGGTGACAGATCTGCTCAATTTGGGACGCCGAAATAATCATGTATTCTTACGTATGTTCTTGGGCTAAATTGGACAAATAGCCAGAAAACAAGACCCTTTATGCTCCTTCCTGCCGCAACGGTTGCAAGTGTAAGTTTTGTATGGGAAATTGCAGGAAAATGCCAGTCTTTACTAGCCAACATATAGTGGGCGGTTTAGAATTCCGTGAACTCATGTAGCGAGTTTTCTTTGGGGAGTGCGGCTGACTTCACGAACATAATCTTTCTGATTGATTAACTGCTTAAGTTTTGCGGTATCTTGCTTCCTCATGCGTTGGCACTCACTGTTCACATGCTGTAATGTGGAATCCGGATCCTGCTTGACTTAGTTTAGTATTCCTGTTCAAGTGTCGGAGTTTTGACGCTTGTAGGTCATAAAACTATATGAGACATTTAAACTTATCACTTGTCATCGTGTGTATTTGTGAGAGTTTGCGCACGCCATTCACTCGGCTGGAATAGTAGACAAATTCTTCGTCTTCATTGTTATTGATGGCAAATCTTTACTGGATGTCGAACAAAGGATTTGGTTCTCCACAAATTTGCGACAGAACGGCTACCGCTTCATCTAACAACAAATCAGTGCCCTTTTTAGTTAAGGTAAAATTGGTACACTTCTAGTGTTACAGAGCACCCAGCTTCTGCAGCAATAGTCAAGTCACTTTGCTCCCGAGGTTTAGCGGAATCTATCCGGGATATGTCTTCATACCTGTGGGACAAAGAAACAAACGATATACCGGCAGCAGCGTCATAATGGAACTCACTGAGCTGCTGAGTATTGGTTTCTGGTGAGGAAGCACTTTGCCCTTTGGCCGTAACCCTGAGCTTGATTACACTGTCATTCCCGGGTTAGCACTTTGATCAGCTTGGTCTAGAATGCTAGAATGCCAAGGATGTTCTACACCGATAAGTTGTGCACTACCTAAAAGTGAATGGCTTTTCTTCGTTGCGCGGAATCCTGATCAGCAGTTCTCAATTTAATACACTTTCGAATCGATGTGTACCAACTTTATTGCACAAATTAGGTCTACTTCTCGCCAGCATTTTCAAAACCAAAGCCGCCGGATATGATGGGCTCCACCCACTGATACTCAAGTCACCTCCGGTCACCATCCCTCTTGCATTGACATACCTGTTCAACCGTTCGTTGACTAACGGTTCGTTGCCTATTGACAAGAAATCTTTGGTAGTGAAGCATATTCCAAAATGCCACGACCCTAGCAAATTAGCCAATTACAGGCCAAGTTGTCTGACGCCGCTTTTGCCAAACGTTGTGGAGAAAATCGTGCAGACCGGACTGCCGCAGCTGTTTCTGTCAAAATGGGTCCTAACGGCTGCACCGAACGGTTTTATCAGCGACGCTCATGCAATAAAGGTTTGGTTGTGATGCAGCATAATTGGTCGGAGACAATAAGCAAGGGTTAGACCGTCGACTTTATCTTCATAGATCTCAGTATAGCTTTTGACAAGGTCAGTGCTGAGGTCCTCCTTCACAAACGTAAGAATTGAGTTGCCGGTGGCTCACTGAACCAGTGGATCAGCGACAATGTTGTTGCAGTGAATTATAGGGTACAGTTCGACGGCCATCTAACTGACTGGTATCCCTGTACAAGTAACTTACATCAAGGCAATGTGCTGAGGCTCACTCTGCTCCTGAGCCACATCAACGATATAGCTCAGCTTCTCCAGTAACGGTGTGCCTTGTTTACAGACGAAATGAAAATTTGTATAAAAAATTGCACCTCCAACGAATGTGGAATACTTCAGCAAAACTCAACCAGCTATTCACATGATCTGCAAGAGTCCATTACCCGGTCAACCCAGCAAACGCTGTTGTCATGATCCTGGGTAGGGTGTCGACTGCCAAGACTATACTCCTGAAGGACAAACGCCACAGCCCACACGCAGTGTGAAGGTCAAAGGTCTACTCTGGCTCTGTGATCTAAAGTCTTTTGACCACAGGAGCAGGCCATTTAGTAATATATTGCTCAAGCTTTGGGCGCTTAGTAGTAGCTTCAGCACATATTCCTTATAAGTAGCCACTCTCCATTTCCCTGCCATCATGATACTAATGCTAGAGTACAGTACGGTCGCCTGCATTCCGATTAACCAAAGCTAAGCACAGTTGATCAAACCGGTCTAATACCATGCTAGCAAGCACATCCAGTCCTAGTTTGGATTGCAGTATGAAGAACGGTTTGTGAGACTTTAATCTACACTATTCCCTACCGCCGGGTGCGAGAGTACCTCATTAACACATACTGCATACTATATTATTGTGATTTCAAAATGCTTAGACCAATGCTGCAATTAAATCGACACTGTAGCACACGCGGAGCGCTACAAAACCTTGTGGTGTCGGAGAAGGAGCCATTTCCCCTCATAGTCCTTAAAAGGGAAATTTTAAAAATTTGGAACCGCTTACCTGTGCGCTTGATGGAAGCCGTACATATCTCGCAAGTGTGAGTCCAAGAACATTGTAACTCAGATATTTTAAATGTTACATGCCAAAAATAACGATATTCATGAGTGCCAAGGTTTACAACCATTTCATTACATTTAAAAGATTTGTATTGAATTACTGTCTACTCGCGCCCTTAGTGAGTATACAGTACTCAGTATCCATTTTGGCTACAGGACCTCGTATGCCATAGCTCTGTTCATTCTGTTGCTTTAACGGAGTTGCGTCCTGACCAATTAGCATGAAAAAAATGAATCGTCTTGCCAATACTGCCAACGGTTTTGTAGGGTGGGTTGCTTTCATGTGGTGGCGGCACTGAATTTACTGTGATGGCTTTTAACATCGCGTCTTTGGGGGTGTAACAATTATCTTCAACAAGCTCGCTTTATTACCCTGGCTGAGATGGATCAGTAACTTCCTGCGCATGGCGCATAAACATTGCTGGGCCGCTCTCTATCCGCTCGTTAGAGTAGGGCTGGATGCCATGAGGTGCTTGTCAGCCTTTCATAAGTCGGTAGCACATAACATAGCTATGGTCACCTCTAACCGTCGTCGGACCAGTTATTCTTTCTGTATTAGAACCAAGGTTGCCATATACTGGTCGGTCAAAACGCATAAAGACGTAGCCACTACCGGAGTCAGATGCATAAGTGCAAAAGACGTTGTGTTCATTAACGTGCCTAATGCCTCGAACATTTTACATGCTTGAAGACAAGTAAGCCAAATGGTGTAAAAATAGCTTGTCATCATACAATTTTCGACATGTTATGATTGATTTGCTAAATTAATATTATACACATATGTATATATATGCGTGTATGTAGGACTTGCGACAGTATCCTATATGCGAATCACTCCATTTTCGCAAGACCTAGAAGCTGTGCACAGAGAGAGGACCAACATATTAACCGGGAATGCGAAGCATAACTTTCTGTGAAATAAACATCAACAGTGCCATTGTCACATTGACTGCACTGTGTACCACGTGTAATTGCACTGCGAACGACTGCATTAATTGAGGTTATATGGATCATTTCTCAAGTAGGAACGCCTGATGCAATCAGATCCTTGTAAATTAGAAGCAAATAAGGTGCATTTCCAATAAAGATGTACGACGTGTTGAACAATGTTGTGTTTGAAAGATCTAGACCTGAAAGTTATGGAAACGAATTGGAAGTGAATGATTCACACTCTTGTACGCATGTAAAGCACCGTGTTTTTGCAATCTTCCTTGAGACCTGGTTTCAGTTTGAATTATGCCTCGTTCAATAGGACCACAAAGACGGCATCCGAAATGACGGTGTTTCGTTTTCGCTGCTGAAGGTAATATGTTAGCTTTCATTTAAATCCTGATTTATTAAACGACTTGATATATGTTGCCCGGATTTTGGTATTAATCCATTCAGTTTGCAGCTCTAAGCAAATCATTAAATCACTCTGATACTAGAATAGGCTATTTCCGCCGTCCCGTCGATAGATTCAAATCTGATGTGCATACTTCAATACTAAGAATGTTAAAGTTATCAGGTATATTGTGTCCCTTGACCAGCAAATGCAACGCTCTTTAGGGAATCCTTCCAGGTTCGTTTCTCGGCGAAAGTAAAATGTGCCATTTGGGATCTACTGTCCTGGTAGGCAGTAGGAGAAAGGAACCTGAAAGGATGCCCTAATATGAGTTGCGTGTGCTAGGCGCGTGACAAAATAAACCTTATAAATTTTAACGTATTTAGAAGTGGAGTACACACAGCAGATCTGGATAAAATCGAAGGGGTAGCGGAAATAGCTCATTCCAATATCTGAGTGAACTAATATATTGGTTAGAGCTGCAAACTGCGTGAACTAATACCTAAATCTGGGCAACATTTACCAAGTCGGTTAATATAATCAGGCTTTAAATAAAAGCTAAAATATTACCTTCAGCAGCAAAATCGAAACACCGTCATTTCGGATGCCGTCTTTGTGGTCCGATTGAACGAGGCCCAATTCAAACGGAACCCAAGTCTGAAGGAAGATTGCATGTCCTATTCCAAACACATGGCAGGTAATACAAATATAACGTAGAAAAAAGCCGCAAGTAAAAGGCCTTCTGATGCCGGGCAGCTATTAAATATCCATATCCGTTCAGTCACCTAAAATTCCTATGTACCTGGGATGTTTAACCGCATATATCTTCTGACTATTGTATCCTTTCGTAAGCGTCTTTCTATTAATTGGTTATCATTATGCCTATATTGCATAGATTCCCCTGTCTAACGTAGCTCACGTGTCTAGAGCGATATATCCCCTAAATACATATGTGTAATTTTATAGATATATATATATATATATCCATACACTAAGGCTGTGGTTGCATGCGTGATGCTTCTTCATGGCTGTTGGGCTAAACCAAATTACAATGAAACTGGGTCTTTTTATTCTGGATGCATTCCCTTTCACTTCACTTGGTTATTTTTACCTACCTGGCTAATCTTCTATTAACTGGTCACGTTGCTTTAGATAGTTGTGGTTATCTTCATTAACATAATTGCATTCGTAGCATTATTAATTACATTCTGGACAAGTGTAGTTATCGTGGATTTTTGTTTACTATATTACTTCGTATGCTCCTTAACTGTAAGTTATGTCGGCCTAGAGGTATTCTTTTGCACATATATATATATACATTATATTTTTGATAATGTCATTTCAAGTGATTTACTGTTGTTTAAATACCCTGATGTGGTATGTGTGTGTATGTGTGCATTTTGTGATGTGATGTGCATGTTGACAATGTGCCTACCTATATATTTCCCACTACCTCGATCATACTGCCTCTAGGAAACCGTTGGTCGTTGAGAGAGGGGAGGGTGTGCACAGTCTGTGTGGTCATGCTAGGCCCGAAGAGTGGTTCCATTCACTCAGTGTGAATCGGACTACTGTCCAACCACCGACTTGTGAGCGCCTGTTTCCCCAAATTCATCATGCTTGCGTTTTCCTGTGAAAGATTGTTTTCCGGATCCGTTCATGAAACGTCACTCCCATCCACTTGCGTCCCGGTCTTATTCTTTCGGTTTTACGCTGGATATGGCCAGCGTGTTTTGAGCTGTAGTTGATGCAGCGCAAGCCATCCATGGTCCCGCTGTAGGTGCAGGAGTCCAGTGGTTGGCCACAGTGACAGGCGAAATCGAAACCGGATGCCGCCAACCACATATGTATATAGTAGAACGGTGTTCATAAAACCCATATATATCTATTTATAGTACATTTATTTTTTTTGAAAAACATCCCTTTAAACAAAATGTTTGCTTTGGGAATACATACTCTATTAACAAAAGATATCTATAATTCTTAATTAGCAATTTAATATGTTAACACCCACAACTGTGCAGATTTTTCTTTTCGCTATGTTGGTTATTCGACTCATACGAGTTGACCGCATTAAAGCTTTGCCATGAATTCACATGTGATTACTACGAAGATTGACGCTAACAAACGCTGCCCAAAAATTCATCTGTTTTGTTTAATATGCATGGGCCTTTCAACAAAATTCACACCTTAGAAATATTTATGCGCCTACTGCCGCATTGACGCAAATCGATTGTTGGTTACAGATTTGCATGTAATTATTTTAGCATGTGATTATCAAATCATGTGTCTTACTATAATCTGAAATATTTTTTATTCGTCAAAGATCCATAAAATCAACTTGCAAATCCTGCAGTCTTTTTAGTGAAGGGATGCATGACCATTGAGACCTGGATAATGAGAATCTTGACACTAACATTTGCAGTATACAGCAAAAAATTTAAATACGTGAGAGGCAGTTACACAACGAGTTTTCGTAACAAACATATAAATAATTATGCATCATGTGATTCTGAAAACACTGCCAAAATACAATATGCCTAAAATGAATCACACCAGAACAAATGGTCTTGCAGTGTTGGTTAACCTCTACACATGTATTAGTCTCAAGCAAAGGGAAACAGGAGGCGTGATTTACGGGAATCTGGGGAACAGTATTTTTGTCAGTACTAAATAGTTATTATTGTGGGAGACATTAAACCTAAATATGTTTTGCGGGGCAAACTACTAGGTAATGCATGAAAGCAAGAAAACAACTTATTTACACATTTTTTCAAATAGCTATAACTATATTACTTATGAATGGAAGGATTTTGGTGAGTATTTTTGTTCGTCGCAATCAGCCGACAATTCAGATATGTCGACCAGCTGTCCGGAAAAGCACCAGACGGCCTATTCGCCCTATTGGGGCTCATCAGTGGTGCGCATCCTTCAGCCCTCTGCTATAAATATATTAATGTAAAGATCTAGCACTCAGAAAAGAGACCACATATTAGGTAAAATAAAATGACCTTACGGCTCAATTACTGCTCATAATAATCCTTCCGTAGAACTATTAGGAACAACTGCCAGTGCACGTGAGGTGATGCGAAAATTGAACACAAGAAACAGATGGGTGTTGCTCAGATTCATTTGAGTACCTATCTGTTAATTAATAGATTCTGTTGACAACTAATGCGCAAAACTGGGTACATCATTGAAACGGAATCAACTGAGTAAAAATCTAACTACTCCAAACTAAGTTTAAATTTGAACTTTGAAAATGCACTCTATCTAGATAGATATTTCCTATTAATACTTTATGTACAACAGTTCGCTTGTGTGAAATACTCACACTCCCTGCTTCTCAGTCACTTACAATTGCGACCTGCTTCGGTAGGCCGATGTAATGTCTTGTCATCCGTAAGCAGCAATCAAAAACTCACTAGCCGAATCGGACGAGGTCATTCGCCGTTGCAATCAAGATGGATGTCGTCTGAATTCAAGGATTGGTAAATGTACCGTGACGTGTATTATGATTATTTGATAATAAATGAAAAGGACAAGGCTAACTATTGTTCCGATTCGTTGCCACATTGTGCCAAATAAATCACTTTGGGGCACAAAATCCACAGTAGTAATGTATAAGTTACCAATTGAACTAGACGAAAAGGAGAACATATATGGATGCTGTTCATCTGACTCGAGGCCATAAAAGGTTGTGAAGTGTTTAATTATAATGCACCATGGAGACATCATCTGCTTACCACATGTGTGTGTGATATAAAACATCGTGAGTGGAGCGGGCGTTCCTACAACATATATGCGATGTAGGAAAAATTCCCGCGCATTTCAACGGGCTATATTTCGTGTCCACCTTGAGGGGGCGACATAACATGGTGGCACTACGAGTTAGCTTCAAAAGGTTACGACATGCATGGTTCGGTTTCCTGATGATCAAATATCACCTAACCTAGGAATCACACAGGAATGGCTATTAGCCGCTGCGGACACCAAATATTTCTAGCCCCAATTATTATGGAAGATAAAACAGACCGTTTATCTGCTTGGTCATTAAGATTTGTCACATTTTAAGTGACGTAAGTTCGTGCATCCACCGTGGCTCACAGGCTTGGATGACTTATTCAGCATGGAGCAGAATATAAGTGTTGAGCTCCCGAAAAACCGTTGTAGGAACAACGAGTCCAAACGCCTTCCGGTAACTGAAATATTGACTCACTTTTATTTGCCATTTCGGTCTGCTGTAGAAAGCCCAGATCCTCCCTTATTAACACACATAAGACAAATTCCGTAGAAGCGCTCCTCTATAACGGATCCTCCATTATATACTCACAATCGGACTGACCATGTATACGCAGTAAACGAAACTGGTGGATAATTTTACTGTCATATCAAGGTAATCCTTAAATGCTTTGTGGTCAACATGTTTTGATGGTCTGAGTTTTCTTGAGATCTACAATGATGAATAACTAATTGGATCAATTTCTTTAATTTCAGTTATCTAAATCAGGAATAGGCATGCATATTTATTTAACCCAGTGAAACTGCACACTGAAAGTCAATATGATGGGAGATGGCCTACCTTCACTTGCTTGTTTGAGTTGTTTTACATATTTTACAATAATAATGTAAAGTTGGATCATGTCAAAGTGGGCGTGCAGTTAACTTGAGGTTTTGCATTATTATGGTCATCATTTTGGTTTTGGAACTGAATTAATCTGCGTTCCAGGTTCACGCATTTATTTCGCTAGATATTTTAAGCTTCCCATGTTTCACATTGAATGTTGTCTTGTATTTTCTGCAGTTATTTTCAATTGACTACACACATCCGCAACCGGCGGCGTAAGAAATATTTACTGTCATTAAACGTCAAACGCTATATCTCGAAGCAATGTAAACTTTTTGAGTTCAACCACACTACGCTACATTCGTGTCAGTTTAGCTAGAACAATCCAGTTGGTTACACTGATGAGTTTTCTTTAAACCTTGCAATATGTAGTGTGCTATCAGACATCAGTGTTTTCTGTAGGTACTCTACATATCGCTTTCCGTTTCTGGTTTGTTCCCATGTTGACTTCTATGTAGGGAGTAACCGGGATGTAGATTAGAAAACCGACCACTAGTTCCTATAGTTCCATTTCAAAATTTCGCCCATGCTTGCTTGCATTTACATGGCGTAAACATTGCAGTTACATGTCGACAGAATGTGATACTGCGCACTTGCAAGGCTAGGCGATTGCATGGTTCCAAAGTAACTGCTGTGGGGAGATATATAGTATGCTCTAAACACGTGCCACCACGACTTACGTGAGAAGGACACTATGGGGTTCGACCATCTGAAACTCTGGATCCTCAAGGCATTCATATTGCGCTTTAATACGGTAGTGGTGTAATAACGCATCTCCTCAATTCGGTTGATCATTGCGTAGAATAAAATCATTTAATATTTTTATTTTAGCGTTAGTGATCACTTCACTCATATTTGTCACTGTTACCATGACTATATCCCAATACTTGGATGTCAGTTTACTGAAAATACACTTTGAGATGAAAACAAGAGAGTGCAATATGCTTTAACAAGGTATTGGTATTGTAGGCCGCAATTTGAGAATTGGCTGACCTAAGTGTGGTAAAGTGCTACTCGCTAATTTGAAATCTACTAGGGTCCCGTTAAAGTGTTTGGACAAATGCATGTACTAGACACAGGATGATCGTCACCTGACGGTCCCTGGTGTCATATGCTGTGTCGCAGATGGTTATGACGACTTTGCCAATAGCTTCTTTAGCTGATCTAAAAAAATGACTTCAAAATTTGCAGCTTTGAGCATGTCTCTTCCGCATTCGTAGGATTTCTCATGTTAGCGTATTACCAAACTTAGCCCTGTGATCCAAATGGGACGGTTTTATTATTTCGGGCTGTAAATTTAATCTCAGCAGACTTAGAAACACTTCTTTTGTTTTCGTTTTAAACAAAAATATTATCGAGGATGTCACAAAGATGTTCTGTTGACAACACGTCTCACACGTGTTTTGACATTATTCTCTTTCAAGCGCGTGATTTGCTTCAGAAAAAGAAGGAATGACCACTCTGGAATCTCGTGAAAAACGATGATTGCCTTGTCGTATTATTGACAACCCACACGGTTGTTTGTAGTATTGTTGCGTTCTTCAACGGGATTTCCGGTGAAATGCAGAATTCGCTTAATGCATTGTGGAGTCAATTCACAGCTATCAGAATCGAAGCCGTCTAGACCACGGAACTTAGTGTAATTTGACGTAAGCGGAGCTGAACCTAGCGCAGTGCCATTACGCGAAGCGTGATACGTCTGAAAGTATTGGGAGTAGAATATTTAGTAGTGATAATTCAGCTGCATTCCAAATGATTAAAATCGTTGTTCAGCTTCCTGTTTTATTTGGATTTGGTTAATCAAACGTTATAGCACACAAGCATTAATGCACTTGGGATTCCCGGCTTAAATGCTATAGCTACTGTTGCTTTCTAATGATTTGCAGGAGACAGTGGCAAATGCAATACATGCTGTGACAGTGTTTCTATTTTATTATGTGAAGTCAAGGGCTTCATTCCCGGTGTTTTCTGAGGACAACTGAAACGTACAATGTCCAACTTTTATAAGATGGACTAGATGTAGCTGGCTATAAAATTATTACATCTGTTTTATTGGTTGACACGCAACAGGAGAAGTAAAAACAGGCTACCTATAGAGGACTTCGCAAGTTAGGAGTGAAAAGTAATTTGAAATATATTGCATTTGAGACGCCGCTATGTGGATGAGAGGCCTATCTTTCCACTTTAGAATTAAGGGTACATTTATGGGAACGGCTTGTGATGCGTGTGCAGCAAAGTTTACTTTCTCGGTTGTGTCACTTGCATACATTATATGCTTTATTGCTGCCGACCGCTTTTCGGACCTTTTCATTAGAACCGTTAAGCAAATAACAGGAAAGATCAGCACACGTGGCAGAGATTGTCGGTTAATAAGCTGTAAAACCTGGCTTATGCCTTAGGTTTTAAATGAACAAAGTCGAGACGTTTGCAGTATATGCTAAAGACGAAAGGCTAAAGCCGTAAAGAAAATTAAAGTCACAGAAAGTGAAATGTACAATAGTGCTTTCCAGAAAGGTATGAAACTCTTTTGGTCTAACTAAAGGCGTTAGACGGTATACAAATATTCTGTATAGACTGCGCGTTGCACCCTAAAAGTTTCGTCATGTTTCGTAGTAAAAATATAAGCTGTGGCATGTTACGGATAATTGACATATGCCTAACCCGCGGGATGATTTTAATGAAAAACAACAGTATTTTAATCAAACATTTTTAAAAACCAATCTCCAACTTTAGTGTTTACTTGGTACCTGTGTTTACTGTTAAGTGCCACGAAGTCGCTTCCAAGAAAATCAAAATACGTCAACCAGTGTAACTAATGTTTATATTTTCCACTACACTGCATAGCGTTGTAGCTATCGTAATAAAAGCAATGCCTAGATGCTGCAATTTGCCAAATACATACTGGACAATAAGTGTGCCCTGTTTAAAACAGGCAAAATTATTGCAAACTGTTATGGCTAGCGAATTAGCATAACGATTTACAAAACAATTTTAGCCGACATGTGCAAATTATTTATTAAACCTATGGAGTTTCGTTGACATAAACAGAGTTATTGTGCTGTATCCCTTATAGTGATCAATAAATGGCAAAATATATGTGAAATGTCCAAGTAAATATATAGCCCGAATGGCTGCCAAAGTATTCTATCCAGATAATTAATTAAACACATCTGAAGCTTTCTTCGGATATTCCGAGTGGGATACATTTTCCATACGCACTAATGTTTGCTTAGCCACGGTAGATTTATATGCTAACCTTTGATATGCCATAAGATCTTACTACACAATCTTGTGCCTTAATCTCCAGCAGTACAAGTTAACGACTTTTAAAATGAAGACATGAAATTTGCGGGCAAGTTTACAAAAGAGCTTTGGCTTCAAAATATACTACGAATAGACCACCATGATCAAACATGCACAGGCGATGTGATTAAAGCAAAAGAAAAATCACTCTGCATATGTCCACTGGCTGCTTGCAACATGGTTATTATAATGTGTTGTGTGAAAGCACACTCATTATCACATGTATTTAAAGGTGTCACATACAAGCGGCAATCAAGCAATGACACAATCAACGTTCTAATACCAACGCTATTCTGTTTGGACGTATCCGGGAGGAAACCCGAAGATTTCCTTTAAACTATAGCTAATATCCAAATTTATTGCATATCATAGTCTACCAGGGATCCAAAATTCTGTAATGTTTCTATTTGTGCTTCAAACAACGTGTTCCACCAGTGGTTGACATATGTAACAAACTCGTTACATTAATTGTCAGAAGCAAGATGCTCAACCTATTTACTCGTCCCAATATTGGATAATAGAACTATATGTATTGAAGCGTAACTATCTTACTCTAACTGGAACGTCGGAGGCAATCTTATCTCTAGCGTAGTTGACTGAGACTGCCGAAGCAAAACGTGACGCCGTTGTACTATTTGATTTATGATTTCTCTATAGCCGTAACGGCCCGACTTCGAGAGTAGACAAACGGCCCCTGGAAGTCTATAAATCAAAAGTACACGCTAAATTTAGCAAATTGTGAATTTTCGAAAGCCGTCCCTTGGTCAGTTGTATTGGTGGAGGAGCATCCATAGTGTGAGGATCACCGGTCCAAGGAAGCCCGGATAACACTCTCAGAGGCGCGGTCTGTTACGCGAATGGTTTCTGGACATCTGGTGAAACGTTCGACTAATGTAAGGATGTACCCCCGTCCGCGTGATGAAGGCAATAGACCTACCAAGTCTACGTTTACAAAAGAGAACCGGGGGTCCAGGCAGGAAATCTACCCAGAGGATTGCGAGTAGAACAATGTATATTATAACGCTGGCATTAAATGAAGCTTGAGTAGAGGTACGAACATCTTTGTTTATGTGTGGCCAAATGAAATGTTCGGTGAGCAGTCTTCATGTTTACACGGATACCGGGATGTGATAGTCGGTGCTGTGTGCCACTGACTCTGCGTCTGAAGGAGATGAACACGAGCGGTCTGTGATAAACTGTGTTAGTGTCACAGAGAATGGCTCCTTTCGTGATTTGGTAAGGAACCTTTTGCACATGCAGTGAAGAGAACCGCAGCGTGCGCTGTATGTCTTCGTCACGAACCTGATCCGCTGCCATGGCGGCAAGGTCGACGGCATGCAGAGACTGGAGAGTGAGTTTTACGCGTGAGAGTGCGGCAGCGACGAGATTGTCGACACCTGAGTCATGGCGTATGTCTTCAGCAAACAGTGTGACAAAGTGTATGTGTCTTGTTTCCCGTGGTGAGTACTTGTCGCAAGCAGGTTTGAAGGCAAAGCGGGTGCTTGTTTTAGAGCAGACTGTGAAATCGCGGCCTACTGGTGTGTGTCGGAAGTGGCGAATGGCTAGGTAAATATCAAGCAGTTCGCTGTCAACTGTGTTTTTGCGAAATTCCGCTGGCTTCATGAGCTTGGAGAAAAAACAAAGGGGTATCCAGTGCTTACCAACGTGTCGTTGGAAGGCGGCTCTTACCACGACGTCTGAGGCATCAGCCTTAATAGAAAGGTGCGAAGTCTAATCGGAATAAGCTCGGAGGGCTAGATTGGAGACAGCATCATTGAGCTCGTCGAAGGCTGCCTGTGTTGTATCAGGGAAATTGAACTTACCTTAATTTCCTCTGAATAAGTCAGTTAGTAGCTTCTTGAGCTGAGTGCAGCGCGGAATGAAGCGTCGATAGTGGTTTACAAAGCCAAAAAATCAACGGATGTGCTAGAGAGATGTCGTGCAGATAAGTCCTTGCTTGCCTGGATCTAACCAGGACGGAATACGATATAGAACGTTGAAGCTAGGTGGACTAGGATTCCCAACGGCGATTTCCGAAGTGCGCCTTTCATGGGGTTCACTGCGACACATTGTGGGGTCAAGCGCTAGAAGAGAGTTCAGATGCTAAAAGTGCTCTTGTTCTGATAAACTGGCTATTAAAACAACATCGAGGTAGGAACAAGCGGAGACTAGGCTACGAGTGATATCGTGGATGAAGCTTTGGAATGTTTGTGCCCGGTTGCACCGTCTAAATGGCATTCTTAAAAGTTCATACAAGGCGAAAGTAGTAATGATGTCTGCTTTAGGAAAGCCATGGTCTCCCACAGGTATCTGGTGATAGGCGGGAACTAGATCGACCCTGCTAAAGTTCGTCTTACATTAAAGGCATGCGGTGAAATCCTGCATGTGTTGGATGGGGTACCTATCTGGTACCGTTAGCTGATTAAGTGCGCGGTACTTGCAGCAAGGGTGCTAGTCCCCAGAATTCTTATAGACCTTATGCAAGGGCGAGGAACAAGAACATTCGTAAGGGCGGATTATTTCACTTTCAGGCATGGTTTAAAATCCGCTTTAGCTGCCTTCATTTTCCCGAGCGGCAGTCGGCGTGGAGGGATGACACAGGTGAGCCATTCATCCGTGTGTGTTGCGTGAAGCAAGCTGCCATGGGAAAAGCTGCGTTCCGTGGCTGAAAGAATTTGTATTACTAAGAAATGTGGTTAGCGTAATCTGGGGTAGTCCGTGGAAATGCGTTAAGCAATGGTACAGATGCAACATCGGCGGTGTTGCCACGTACACTAAGTTTGGTTAAGGTGTCGATTATCATCTGTGGTCTCGCAATGAACAAGTGTTTGAAAGGCCTGATAAATCAATGCCGATTATGGCAAAGTGGACTGCAGAGAGTTCTAATTCCAAGCGGAACATTCCCCGGTGTCCTACGTCAAGGGTAAGCGACGGAAGACCGTAGGTCGCTACGGCGCAACAAGGGCAGCACTGATGCTTGTAGACAAAGAAGTGAGTGGGCTACTTACATAGGTGAATGAAGCTGACCTCCGCCCCTGTATCAACTAAAACCGGGTCTCGGAATCATAATCCCAGACGTAGATGAGACCACGTTTGCTTTGCCGACGTTCGGGGCCATTTCAGGCCTGCCTGGAGGATCATCGTTAACGCAGTAGCTACACGGCTGTATGCAGATGCGGGCTTTCTTACATTAACGTGATTGGTAAAAACAATAAGCTGTGGCAACTGTTATTGTGTGAAGGGGCGATGCTTCAGCGCGATTGCGGTTTTTACGGTTTAAAGTGAGTTTCTCGGCCTGGCGCTGAAGCGACGCTATCTGCGATGATAATGCCTCTATTACCGACGTCTGGCTAGTCGCGGGTGTCGGTGTGTTTGTGCCAGAACAAAGCTGCTTAGGTGCTTTGGTTCCAGTCTCTTGCTGGTGCCGTTTGATGGCGCGCTCTGCTGAATGTACAATAGCTGGTTGTAACAAACAATTTTCAACTATGAGGATAAACTGAGTGCTTTCAGGAAGGAGTTGCATCAGCAGCTCGCAGATGATCCCTACGTTGACGTTGTACGTGCTGATGAGCAGCTGTACTTCGCGCAGCACTGTTGAGGGCATTCTATCTCCTAGTTGCAGAGCACATAACAGTTGTTACAGTCTGATATTGTCAGTGGGCATGATTCGCAAACAAAAGCCTGTATAAGATTCTCGTATTTCATTACTAGTTGGGAGGCAAAATATTATGTCGCTTACCTGCGAGTATGTATGCTGAGGAAGGCGAGATATTAACTGATTATACTTAACGTAATCAGAAGTGATCTTGACAATATGTGTTGTGTCTCCAGGGGTTCCACTTAACAGTTTCTTAGATTGCGCCACGCTAGTCAAAAGGTAACGCACCGGACGAGATTTATATTTGCGAAACACAGCACGGGACGACGAGGTTTTGAAAACATTATGAATGCAGTTCAAAGCACGGCTGAGTGCTAAGTTGGATTTTTCGGTCGCAGTAAATCATGGGGCACGTGCGTGGTATGAAACAAGCGATTGTAACAAAGGTTCTGCCATACAGAAAAACCCTAGTCTGGTTGTAACGGAAACTATTCTGATACAAGGCACAAAGTTATTTCGGGAAAGTGCGCACCTACCTTCACGAACAATTCAATTTGTTTCATTTTTGTGCGCATTTGAATTTGACATGACCTAACTATATGAAAATCGGATTCAAGATGCATAAGCCATAACTAAGGATAATGCTCCCAAAATGGGGGAGAGGCTAACGCAACGGAATCGATCAGGACGTGCTCAACGGCATAGTCCCTTGCGAAAAGTAGATAAGAACCTGTGGTATGAGCGAAGAAATATGGTCACCATTAATGAAGCACAGAATCGATGGAACGAGATCAACATAAATCGGACGACATATTCCAGACAGGAGTCAACAATTGTTGAACGGTGCCTGGGATACTAGTCAATAAGCGCTGACACATAAGACGTGGCAAATACGAGAGAGTATAGAAGTCGGAGGCGACTGAACCAAAAGTAATTTGTGCAGGCTACAAAAGTAGGAAGCGAAACAGCCAAAGCGAGAAACCATGCAGCAAGTTACTCACCAAAGGGCTTTGCGTCAAAGGATGTGCGGTCATGAACGCAAGTGGACTTCCCTAAAGTTAAAACAACAAAAAACTCAATGTTTCCGAATACTGAAAGATTCTATTTTCCGCTAAAATACAGTATTTGCAAACGGCAGAATAAAGTAGCTAATGCTCAGGCTTAATGAAAACGCATCACTCAAGCCCAGCTACCAACTGACATCTACGGAAGTATACAAATATGCGTTACATCCGGCATTTAGATGGCTTTAGAAAATTGTATTACAAATCTTAAACGTATCGTCAGGAACAATAATTTGGAAAGGCTATCCAACGCTTAAGTCTAGTAGGATGCCTTTAAAATGCGTACCACAAAGTTCATAGGACTAATATTTTTTCCACGGACTTCTGATACCTAAGTGCTCTAGGCTCTGTCCAGATACAGCTCAGTAAATCTCGCAGACTCTCTAGCGACCAGCAACCAATTGCATTCCAAAGGATATTGAATGCATGATCTACCTATCGAGCCTAGACATACAGGGGGACAGAACGGGACACAGGAAGGAAATATACTCTCGGCTAACTCAACACCCAACGGTTTTCTCCTAGCAAGCTTTATCCCTACAAAAAGCCACACATGTCCGTTTAACGACGCTGCGACGTGGCGAAACTGACTCGCCACCGAAAAAATCCACAGCCCATAACTCAACGCTGACAGGTCAACTAGCATCACCATTCTATATATGTTCGTTGCACATATGATTTCAGGCATATAATCTCAAATATTTATGATCTCACCGTTGATCTGTGCGTTAAGTACGCACAAACACTGTATCTCGTCACAAACCTCGAGATTGCTCTTCAATTACCTTATATTTGCTTAATCTTAAGCCATTATTGGGTGGGGTTCCGATCTCACGTCCGCCCAATATTTTTGCACATTTCCACCGTTAAAGATTTCTAATCTGGACTTAGCAACAGTTTTCCATTGTCGCTGTTAAAATTGCTATAAAATGTCTGTACTACTGCACCTACCTAATGGTGCCTCCATGAGCGTGCTTGCCATATTCGTGATTAAGTATTTATTTATTAATTTACAATGTGTTAGAAGGTAAGACTTCGTCATTGCCGTGCAATATCCTAGATATGGGAATATTGGTGTCACCGTCCTGAATGCTTGCAGTTTTTAAGTTTCTCTTCGTCTGGAATGCAAACTGTTCCACACGTTCAAGTACGTAACTAAAGTGAAACGAGATCGCAGTCTCTGCTTTGCCCTTAGCATGTTAAAAGAATAGTTCTTGTTTCGGAGTTTAGATTCAGATTTGCTCCTCACTTTAAGATGATCGAGATTACTGCGCAGATTTTTATGAATAATTCGTATATGATGCACAGGTTAAGGATAATGCGCCTTTGCCAAAATGGCTAAATTTTAAGATGTTCGCATCTTTGTCACTAACAACGCTAGCTGTGATATAGTCAATAGCTTGGTAAAGCGCCGCTGAGCTTTTTCAAGCAGAACACGGTTCGAATTCCGTACGTTGCTGCACATAAAAGTGCAATAGTGCAAATGTGGCCCAAAGTGTCTCTTTTAATGTTTTAACCTTGCAACTGCGGTTTTTATATAACGGCGTATGTGGAAAAATTGTCCCCTTACTCTCGTCAATTGATAGTGAACGTGCAATGCAATGTGGCGCCTCGTGGAGTAGGGCTAACGGTGTTATGTTTTCATAGCAGTATCTTTGGTAGTGTTGACGTTTATCGTTAGGAACCTAACAGGTAAAGATAATTTGTGGGCCATAACATTAGATTTTTATGAGAAGAACGTCATTTGCCATCATTCATCTTACTTTTAAAGTGGTTTATCATCCTTACTGATACTATTAATTGCGGAGAAATTATTACCATGGAAAATAAGTATGCAAATTCTACGCCGTCGTCGAAGATTTAGGAGTGAGCGTGCCGCAAACTCCCGCAGAGGTCATTGTTTTTAATCAAAAATAGGGTAGGACCAAGAACACATCCCTGCACCAGTCCACTGGGGACGGTGGTCGGGGTAGTTACAGCTTGCTCAGTATAAACGAAATGTGTACGTACTACTAGAGAGGAACCCAGCAAGTCTACTCGAGCTTGGCTACCAATTAGACCTTTACCTTATGCATTAGGCTCACTTGTGGTACCCTGCCAAACGTATTTTGCATACAAAGGTAAATAATGACAACTGGCAGCTTAAACTCGGTGGCCACGTTGAAAAAATTGTGGAAGTCCAGCTGACAGGTTGCGCAAGACTGAGCACTTAGCAATCCATGCTGTGATTCAGTGTTGTGATGGACTGCATATAGGTGACTTAAGAGAGCGCCCTTAAGCAGCTTCTATCACTCCAGATAAAATATAATGTGGTTAATAGGGAGATAGTTAGCAACTTCATGTAAGATTCCACCTATACGCAGTGGTATAATGATGCAATGTTAACACGTGGTCCTACATTAAGCTTATTTAATGGTAACGTAAAGTGTTCAAAGGAGACTTATGGATATCTTTAACACAATTCTTAAGTAGACTGGGCGGTATCCCAACTGGACCAAGGTGCGCGGACCACTTGTTGTTCGAAATCGCAGAACGGGCACGATTTAGCTTAAACTCTACAGATGACAGGGATTGGCTACCCGGCATAAGCTGGTCCTGCAATTTTGAACCTGTGTCTAAATCCTGAGATTCGTTACAATGTGAGCTGAAGAATTTACGAAATATGCTTGCTTCACAAGTAGTGTCGTTGAGAATAAGCATTAGGTTAGAGCACTTTCGTGTATACTTAAGGGTACGAGAGCGGAGCAGCCAGCTGAGCTTCTTAGATGTAAAAGCGCTAATTAACTGGGCAATTTCTGGACTGGTTTGCTGCAACTTAGAGCCCGCAGAAAGCTGATGTGCAATCTCACGCGCTCTCATAATGTGGGCAAAAATTAAGGTTTTTTGCAATACCAGCTAAACTGACTCATTCTGTTGTGCTTTCAGATTTGGGGCCCAGTAATGGGGCTCCAGTAATGACTCCAGGATAACCAAGGAAATATCGTGTGAGCGCTTGGTTAGCGTAGATGGACTCGGTGACCTTGATACTTGAGGCTGTATTCACTTGCCGCTACATACAATAAGTGGAACTGATTCCAGTTGCCGAACCACTTTGCTTAGAGTATAACGGACTGCTGGTACTTATAACTGTCGCCTTCCAAAAGTACGATGTAGCACCGGGCTAGTAATTGTTGACAACCGCATTTATCGTTAGCTATTACGAAGGGTTCTAAGCTACTGTACATCTAAGGCCCGTTATAGTGTCCCGGGAACACTGTGTTTAAGCTCTGTGTGCCATAAATTTAAGACTTCGGGAATCATGAGGTGTGGTACTGCCAGTTTGCTGCAGTCGATAAACTATAAGTTTTGCACCAATTTTAACTCCTTGCACATATGGTAAATAACTATGATAAAACACTTATTGATGGTTGGCTTGAACACAAACAGAAGAGCAAGCCAGAAAGGTTGTTAGTATTGCATTAACTTCACTGAGACGCAATTGTAACGTAACTTCTTAATGCAAGTAATTACATGTAGGAATGGCACTGAATGCTTCTGTCTACAGCCACAGATGGGGGCCATGCCGTGGTCAAGCTCAAGTAGACTGCATATAGCAACCTGTTTGTCTCCCGGTCAATATTTTAATCCCTGCATGCAACGTCGTTGACCGCCTATCATGTGGTTTTGCCTATAAGCTATCAGCACCGGTTATATTGCACGCCGAGAAAGCCTGTCTAACGGGCAAATGTAGAGCAGGTGCTAGCCAAGTTCACTGTGTCGGATACCGTATTCGTTGCTTTGAGGAACGGGAAAGCTGGTTGCCGCATGTTCCGAACAGATCTGAATAACTTTCCACTACATTGGTCGGCAAGCACGCCAAAGCATTTAAGGTGCTAACGCATAACCGCCCAGGTCTTTTGTCCATACGGGATGACCGGCCCTACAGCAGTATAATACACACACATTTTACTCACAGGCTCATATCACGCTGCCTACCGGTAATTGTTGTGTATCTGGAAAACAGCAGGGGATTTATTGTAACGGGAATGTTCCCACTTTGTTACGTGACTACTACCGTTGACACAAATACAAGTATTGACAACTGCATATTGCAGTCAATAAAATCGCATTTGCCGCCTGCAAGAGTTTTGAGCCTTGCGGCAGCGTTGTTTGTGCATGCTGAAGGAGGAAGGAGGCTGCACATTACCGTAGTGCAATGGTTTTCGTGTTTCAACAATCCTTTGAACTGTGCTGGTTGCACCTTCAGCGATATTTACACAAGATTGTTTAACGGTTAGCCGCAAGACAAAATCCGCTTCCTTGTCTTCCAGTTTGAGATTCGGCTTGAGGGCGTCTCCTTATACGTTACAAATTTTTCAGGCTTTTAAAAAGCTTTGATGTCGTTAGAATATATAATCACTAAGTTCACTTATACTTTTACGTTACCGTTACAGTTTTGCAACCGTTTTCTTATCTAACGCCACTTCCTTTGTACACGGTCTGTGAAAATCTGCTTAACGTCACTATCAAAGGTAAGAGACCAGTAAGGAATACATCAGACAAATCAAAATCTATTAGCAGGCATTTTCTGACCTAACAATATCATACACCTTTAACCTAACGGATACCTTTTCTCTGAGTTCGCAACTGGACGGGATCCAAAACGAAGTGCTGAAGCGCAAAATGGACTATAACACAGTGGATCTGAATGACGAACAGCCATAGGGACCATGATTAATCTCAAGGACTGTATGGAGGTTACTCAAGGGAGATTGGCTAGGAGGTTTCTTAACTCGATTTGCACAGAAGTGGATAATCTGCTAAAAAGGATTAATGATGTATTGATGTAGAACGTTTCCGACCGCCTGAAATTGTACGTCATTCGCAAAATGCTGATGAATGTGGTTGTAACGCAAACTTCTGAGCTGTTCAAGGTGGATAAAATGGTTACGGAAAGTCAATGCCCAATTTTAGTTAAGTAGGATAATGAGAGCTCGACTCTCAACGTTCTCTATTATCAAATGGAATTTAAAACCCGCCCAACCTTCGTTGGCCTACAGTTAGTACCACCAAGTACGAATTTGCTACGCCGTTTTGACAGTCTAAGAGTGAGCCCGGCAGAGTGCAGCTGTGTTCAGGCCAATTGTGACAAACATCCGACGCCTGTGAAAATAAGCGGTTAATTTATTGTTGTCCTTGACAATTCGTCTGACATGGATACTGGACTGCTTGACTCTTTGTAACTATCTGCACACCCTGGGACCGGTACGGTGCATAAAGTCACATCATAAATACATTTTAGCAGCCATCATGGGAACAATATAGGAAAGGGCTCAGCTGCTGTTACAACTCTATCCGCCATAACCGAAGGGTCATTGTTTGATGGAACTCTAAGGCAAACTTTAAAGAGCCCAATTACCTCGGATATGTTAGAAAAATTCTACGATGCTCCAAGTGAGCACAGTCTTACCTAAACGCAGAGAACAATGCTGCCGGCGCCTCGAGTCAAATGACACCATGTATACAGCACAACACAGAGTTCACCTGAGCCGCTGGGCTCAACGACACCAAATTGAAAATAAGCAAAGCGGATGCCTCAGCACCATATAATGCTACGTGCGGGAATGGATTGTGTGGGGCAGTAGTGTTTACTGTCCTTGGCGATATAACCTTGGACGCAATGCGGAGTGCAATCATTGCGGTTGAATTATAACAACGTAAGCTGATACCTCGTGGATTTCTTACAAGAACCCTGCTATTTATCATCATGTACACGAAAGTAATTTACCCATTGGGCCATGCCATCTGGTCTATAAACAAACAAGTATTTTTAACCTACTATGGATTATACATTGTACACCAGTTTCTCAAGTAAATGACCCAAAGTAGGATTTCCCCAATGCTTTCACCATGACTACTTATTTTGGTCTTCTCTCTCTTTCTCTGAGATCGTGAACACATTAGGTAGCCGGAAGTAAACTTAGGAACGCTCTCATGCTGATTTGGGACTAAATAACCAAGAAGGACTTACCTGGAAGAAGGCTTTTACTTCAGACACTATAATTTGCACACAAAACCTCATCCACCGATATGAAGTGTTGGTACCTTTACACGAATTCTTCATATCCCAGAAAATATACATAATCAGAGAAAGGGAGACACCATCCACTGGAAATATTACTTACCCGCAAAGTCAAACCTATTCCTCGACTGACTACAACCTCGATATATGACACGATCTGTACCAATTGTTTAGCCAAAATTGGTGTCAAGCGCCTGCAAACAATTGAATGAACAAACGTTTCATAAGGAGCATTGATAGTCGCAAATGACTGTTCAAAGCAATCGACAACGGTGTACCAGGACTTGGTGTGTTTTTGCATTGCCAGCATTCTTCTTATAAAAAGCCGCAAAAGCCCGTTTGTTCAGCATTTGACCTAGCGGATGTGACTCGTCAGTGAATAAAGTCCCCGCCCACGGTTACACACTGAAATATCGACTAGACAAATTTCAATAATTTACTGACACCTTCCACAAAGATACACTCAGTTATCATACATTGTCCTCATCACATACTGTGCGATTTATTTACTCTGCGCACATACGCAAATATTTTATCTGCAACCAGCTGATAATAATGCTCCTCATGTTTTCCTCAAACTTTCCGCAAATTTTACAACTATTAGCCACAGCCGATTACGTGTGTTTTAGCACACCGGATGACCACATAATTGCTTGTCAATTTTGTGAATACTTGAATTGGTAGGCCTCGATGAATACGAGAACACTATATTGATTTATTGATTTGTACTTCAATGGCGTTTCAAACAACGACCAAGTACGTAACCAAAGATGAGAATCCCATCAAAATAAAAATAAATGCCAGTATTGTTGCGTATACTGTATCAAGTTACATGTGTCAATTGCGTGAAAACTATGTAGATTACTAAGATTCCAAAAACTCCCTTGCGATTTTGTACTTCCAAGGGTCAGAAACTTGGCCTTCTCTAAATAAAAATGGTGAACTTATTGATATTCATGCAGAGAAACGAATGGGTGCTCATCGTGTCAATTGACTGCCGTTTTTCAATGCTTCGTGGATATAGCTTTAACCTCCCTTTGTTCGCACAGTAGTTAGCTTAGTCGCTGACGTTTATTTGGTAACTGAGGTTGTATTAGTTGCATTCATTGACCTGTTCTTCGTCACTTGCTATCAATTAACTGTGTGTCACTTGGTTTGTCAGCCACTGAGATTAAATTGGACTGCAGCAAACGTCCTGGCATTTCGGAGATGTTCTTGATATATAGGATTACTATTCGTTTTTTGCCTGCTCATGTGGCTGTCAATGTCGTTGCTGAGACACTCTTTTATATATGTCACTTCTGACGAAATGGCGTTTCTGAGAGTTGTTCATTCACACTCAACTTATTTGAGTCCTTTCCTGTTTCCACGAATCGACTGATCTGTATTGCTTTTCGCACGCTTGAACTGGGTTTGAACCCACAAAATCTTATGGTATTACGTGTGGTTTCTCTGGTATATTTACATAACTGCTCTGTATCCATTTCCTCCTATTTACGCACGTGTGCAGAGATCCGTCGGTATTCCTTGTTACCAGAAACCATTAAATTTGTAAATTGTTATCCCCTTATCCATCGGGAACTTGATATCTCTAAATGTGATTCCTAGCAACTCCTGCGCTTGCTGTAATTTGTTCCGTTTTACAATGACTAAAGCGTCGTCTGCTTAGCATGTACATAATTTTCAGCTGATAAATGGCAGTGTAATGCGCTGCAATTCCTGCATCACAACTTCTGCAAGAGGAACCGATTTATTCGATCCCATTGGCATTTCTCTCGATTGCCACTCCGCTTGTCCATCAAAGCGAAATTAATCGGTCAGCAGTTCCCACAAATATTCCGTTCGTATTGCTCTCATTGGGATTGGTTGATGCTGAAGTTGTTTTATCACAATTGTTGGCAGGTTCATGGCAGATAAATGTAAAGATTTTGGTGATTACGAATAAAGGAGTAAATTTCTCGTCAATTATTTTAACACAAAGCATATTTTTAAAGTGTGGTTCGGCACTGTTGATGATATGTTTAAATTCAGCAAGCAAATGTTTCAGCATCCTATCCAAACGTGTCGCTATTTTATGTGATAATGTTCTAAGGAGCGAGACGACTGGTTTTAGTGGGACTCCATCCTTGTGTATTTCTTAAAATATATAAAGGTGCGAATTAAATATCCTCAGCTTTATTCTTCATTTCTGATTGTGGGTGAGCTAGTTCTTTGTTTATATTTGCCTCATAATTGCGTTAAAAATGTTTGACCAATTTGGAACTTGGCTCTTGTTCGCTCAGGCGATATGTAGTTTTATCGGATAACAGGTCTTTGACAATAATAATACTCTTCGGTTGGTCAATTTTTGCTCTCCTTCGCTTTTAGTTAGTCGGTAGTTCGCGTCTTAATGTAAACGTCAGAGGGTCTCCCGTTCTTCCTTGGATAGAGCTAATGTGAGTATATTCCGAATTATCTTTAGGGTAAACGTTTGTCATATTTGTTGCTGAGGCTCCTCTGCAAGTCCATTTAAGTTCAATGAGTGTTCCAATTTAACCAATTATTTGTTGAAGCAAGCACCATAACGGTGAAGATAACCACCTATACAGAGCTTTCTCTTCATTCGCTGCGACCTGGTAAGCGCAAGGTATTTATCTATCATACTCTGTATCTGCCGTCATGTCACTTAGTCAGTTTGTCCAACGTTGTGTTCGGTGCAAGCTTGCTTCGGTTCATTTTGTTCGGAAGTCAATTGCGGAGTCCAGCGCTGTTTCAGGCTGTGGATCAATAATACTGAGGAAATTAGTTCTATGCTCAATTATGGGATTTACCTTTTTGCCTATGCGACTTTGGGAATCCGGTTGCATTAGGTTGACAGTGCGTCTCCAGCGTTGACTTATTAAAAAACAAAGAATACACCGATTGATTTAAACCTATGGGGGAGAATTGTTTAGAAAGTAGAGAGAGAGACCATAGTTGTCTAAGTGGAATCAGGGAGTTAAATATGGTCAAACATGTATGCCGTGCACCAGCAGTAACAAAAGTTGAGATAACGGTTAAACTGTTGGCTAAAATTTTTACATTTGTTGCCAAAGTTTCTTCATTAACAATACTGAGATAATTAGTAAGTAGTTGCGCAGCATGCATCACCGCAGAGTAGCATGGAGGAATTGCGCTGAGAGTGCGTTGTGCGTGGTGTATTGAACATTTATACACTCATGGTTGTCCGTGGATACGAGAAATCTTATAAGTTTAGACTTCGATCCGCGTCCTGCTTGTTTGATGGGCAGATGACTTTTGACCATGAACTCTTCATCCGGTGTATCCTGGCCTTAATCAGCTTGCTCTTGTGAGCAAGTCTGTAATTAGGTCCGGCTGCCTTGTTCCACGTTCCGCTGAATAAAACAATCGATTTGTTGCTCGTTCGACAGTATTGTTGGGTTTACTGTGTCTAGTTATATGTGTCAATTGAGTGAATACGTTGTAGATTACTAAGATTCAAAAAACGCTCTTGCGTGTTTGTACTTACAAGTGTCGGGAACTTTGCATTCGCTAAATCGATATGGTGGCGTTATTGATATTCATGAGCAGCAGCCATTGATTTTCCATATTATCTGTTGGCTGCTGCTATTTTGTTTTTTCATGTGAGATGCTTCCTTCCAGTTTTTCGACATAGTAGTCAGTAGAAAATAAATGCAAGCTTTCTAATAAACTAAATTGCATGGGTAAACTTGTTTGATCTTTTCCTTGCGCTTTTAGCACAATTTTCTAAACGTCGTACTAGTTTTGTGAGTTGCGCACTCCACGATCTCCGCACGCTGGCCCTGGCAAATCTAAGCAACTTTTCTCTAGTGCTAACCACTAACTGCGCACTCAGTATATCATTCGTTCGTAATAAAACGTTCCAAAGTAGCTTTGCAACGGCTGCGAACAGTTAACCACCACCTGAACAACTAGATCTTCAAACCTTCAATTTTCTAACCTAATGTTGTGATAGATTGACGCACACACCCCAAATGTAGAAATAAAAGAGGATGCACCCAAGCCAGATTGGAAAGATGCCATGCACTTGATAATACAGACACATCTGAGTCGAATACGTGTGTACACACTTTTGTTTGACGAAATGCAATTGCAAATGACAGCTAAACATCGTGTTAAAAGATAAGCGAATAAGACGCAAGTTTCTTCAGGTGGTTCAAGGTATATCCTTGAGTTGCTTTTTCACTGTTTGCCATCGTATTAAGAGATCGATGATACACTGAATTTGATGATGTTTGTGAAGCTAATATCGTCCGTTAGGGAAAGTGGCAGTGACTTTAGTCAGAATCGAACCAAATACGCTACGTCTCACTGTTGTTAAACGGAAAGTTGTTTATTTTTATAAGGAAAACGCTTGCCTGTCGAAAACACACCATCTCTTGACACACTGCTGCCGAACTACTTCCTGGAAAGTAATGAAACCCAACCACCCAGCAGGCATTAGGTGGAGATTGGTTTCCGCCAGCTAGCTTCTCCAATATGCGCTCTCTTATGTCAGTAAAAAGACGCAGTTAGTTCTGTTAGAAAAATGTTCTCTCAGTGCGATGTTTGTCGAGAATGCACACAGTGTGAAACATTTCCAATAATACACCTCATCTCCGTCCATCGGTTGTTGTGAAGACCTTATTGCGGGGCAACTGTATTTCCAACGTTGTGCCAACATTCGAGGTGGCATTTTAGTGCAGGATTCATGGCCGTTAGGTAGCAGTAGCTGGCAAAAACAAACCCTATGCTAGGTATCGTCCACACCCACGCCATTTCTCACACATGCATACTGGGCTATTAATTTTGCCTGATTGATACATCATTGTATCCGGCGGTCTTGCCCGTGTCACAGTCTCTGGCTGCAACATTCTACCCCGAAGCCAATAACCAGCTGTGTCTTTCCGGGAAGTGTGCTCCGACCGCTACTTGTCTTAATCTACGTAAACAATAAATGTGGCCCGATCAAACATGGACACCCATTTCTATTTGCAGATGATGTCAAACTGGTTTACTCATTTCATCCAGACCAACTACATATGTGAATACCTATCCGCACTAAATAGAGCTAGTTAGCGATTATTAATGAAGTTCTCCGTAGTGAAATCTTAAGTATTGGGTACAGATGCCGCATCTCACTAGGCTTCATTATACTTGACGGAAATGTGATCCCAACATCTGATTCAGTTCGGGACTTAGGAATTAGGTACTCCAACACTTTCAATTTCTTCGAACATGTTCTTTATTAGGTTGCGAAAGCAAGGTAGTTATGCGGATTTATCACCAGAACATTCTCCCTACCAGAAGCAAGACTTGAGTCATTCAAGACAATAGTACGACTGACTCCGAAATATTGTACTATCATCCACAGCCAATAAAGGAAGGAAGACTGAACGACTCTGGAATATGTTCAAGGTCATTTACCAAGCTGGTCATGCGTCGCTGACCAAACCTGACTTACTTTTATCCCTGTCCAAAACTCCAACTGGATCTACTTAGGCTGAGACGCTAAAAGAACAACCTCTTTCTCATCTACAATAAAATAAACCAACGAATTTGAGCAGATAGCACTGCATTTGAACTACGGAATACTGCAGCCTACCCCACTTGTAATTGCGGCCAATTGATACGTACAAAACTTCCAACTCATAAAATTCGATCATAATTCTTCTTAGTCAGATAAACTTATCTGTGGAACAAACTACCCCTACAGATACACATGTGTACAAGCGATGCCAGGTTTCCAAATCTCCTTCAGACCTTCCTCACTATACCAAACTCTTTGAAAATATTTGACTTAGAACAAAAGCTAGAAACATTGACAGAAGTTGGTACAAAACACAAATGAGAAGATATTCCCTTACATCTAGCTTACCAAATACATGTCATTACATGCCATACCAAATTATGTGTCTTTGAAGCCTAATAGTCCCTCCCTTTATTATCTACTCCAGACGATACAAACATCCGTAAATTTTACATATGAGTTGCACGGGTTTAACTCCCAAGCAAAAAGAACCATGTTCCAAAATGCCATTAATAAACTTTTCTTTACTGTTATGATAGGTATTCACTATACAAATGATCGCTTCCACTTATGTGGCCGTGTACCGTCCATCGATATATATATAAAAATTTGTATATTTATTTATAACTGGTACGAATTATCGCACTAGGATTGAGGCAACCGGCGCGAGTGAGCAGCCTAGCTTCACATTTACCTTTATCTGTGTGTTCGATTAGGTTCCTTCGAACGACGGTTTTTATACTTTTGTACCCTATCTGTCTCAACGGTTGGTATATTGGATCGATGTGGATAAATACGTTTATTGCTCGCCTGTTTGCAAACCATGTTTTGAACAATTCTTCCTTTTAGGTTTTTTCTTCTATTAAGCTCCCTAGTTTGTACTAGCCCAAGGTGTCCTCAACTTCATCTACGCGTAAACTCATTGGTTTAAGCCCAATTGGATGATGTGGAAAAGGCTTTGACTAGAAAAACCTAGAGACCTTGACGAAACCAAAAAACCCTAAAGGGTGGGTTTTTCGAAGCATGGTATGTAGAATTCTTGATTTGTGCATTGTCCGTCATTGTTCGAAGTTTCAAGGAAGGCTCCTGTTTAGATTGCTGCATTCAAATAGGGTTCAATCTGCGACTTGATTCTCTCTAAATTGCTTGCCTTACTCTTTCTCCGCAGGCTGACTAGAACCTTTGAAAGTCAGCTTTGCGAAAACCAAGCCAAGTTTCTTCGAAGTGGTAAATGCATCGATTAATTCTTTAACTTGCTCAGATTGTCGGAACACGGCCATGTTTATTGGCGACCCACCGTTGTCGTGATTTTTGACATAAAAGTTGGCTTCGATTAGGTCCATCGATTAATCCTTTTGGGCTGTCAGCAGAAGAAAGCTGTGAAAGATAAATAAGTATATATCATCCAAGTCATGTATGCGCATAGTTCGAGCAATTTGTCGTCAACCTTCAGGTATACCAGCGGCGTATGGCAAGGTTCTTTGATGTTATTATTTCTTATTACATCGCTATTGTTAATATCTTGTATACAACGTTCGCTTTACATGATCTATTACGTGTGGAGCTGGTTCGTGGTGAGCGACTTGAATTGGAGTACGCGGACGGTACTGCTCTATTATTTGACAGTTGCCAAACATGCCAAGAAACACTGGAACGTTAAGCACTGGCTGTCGGTCGCTCTGGGATATGGTTTGCTTCAACAAAGAGTAAAGTACTTCTACAAGATTACCAGGGAACCACCCCTGCGCTAAGACTTTGTGATGCTAAGCTGATAATGCGTGCGCCATGAGCATGTTCAGCGTCGCGTATTGGGAGAAGAATGACCCAGTGAACCACTTAATACCAATATATTACTCAGGAGACTCCCATTACTAGGCCGCTTGTTGCGCATGCCAGCACACCGACTTCCACCACGTGTATTGTTTGCGCGGCGGGAGTGCGGTTTGAAGATTACAAGGGGCGACAAAGTGGTGACTTTCTCGAGATAAATGGAAACCCGCACTGTGAATTTGGCTTCGGTTTGTTCATCCCGACGGCTTGGCTAGGGTCCCAAGATCACTGACACGTTCTGTTGGACACACTTGATGATATGGCAATGAGCCGGCCCCATTTATTTTTGTGTTGTGGGTTCCGTTGCCCATCTGCCTCCTGCATAGCATCGCGTGCAAACACGATCGCATACGTTAAGCAGTATATAACGCTTTTTGAAGCACGATGGCCGATTGTCAGCTCTTCAGCACGATGTCCATCCGTTATTGGGGGCACATTTGGCGTGCCACATGATTGTTTTCCTTTGTTTCTGTGTACGGCGTCTCAATATCTTGTGTGATATCAACCTACAGCTAACGTGTATAATGATGAGAATGATGGAGAAAAGTTGGGCATACCGAGAAGCATCATGGATTCCGTAAACCTACACTAGCGTCATGGGTATAGTATGCAAGTTATAGGAAAGCCAGTTATTTGGATATTCTAAGATAATTAGGCCTGAATCTACTTGTGCAGACCAAAGGGTTTTATGATTTTGGAAGTAAAATTCAATAAAGCAAATACGGGATATTTGCACATCTCACACGACAAGTGTATTGTAAACAGCATATCCACTAAATAATTGGGTATACGTTTCAAGGTTGGGAACGTTAGATAATTAAATATTTGCTTGAATTTGTGAGAATATGTTTAGGGGTGAACCCAATCGTACAGACCCTACGGGCAATATCCACAGTGGACCGAACTGTGCTAACTGCATGTTTCAACTGCCAGACAAAATCAAATTATTTGTCGTATAGACAACTAAAATCCACCGAATAAACCTAAATCATCCTATCAATCTACATCTCGAGGGTTGGGTGAGGACAAAAATCTCACTGATAGAAGGCAGCCTCATATAGAGGAGGAAGTAAAAATGGCTATCACATTACTGGTACTGCTGTCCGTTTGCATTATGATTTTTGTGTTAGTGTAAACAAGTTCGAGAAAAAAATATTTTATTTTTAAAAAAGTTATTTCATTGTTTAAAATTTAACTCTATCTATATGAATTTTGAGTATAGATGTGGCAGGAACGAACAGAGCAAGAACAACACCAAGTTGAGAAAACAATAGGGCTGTCGTCTCATTAACAGCAAATAGAAATATAAGTTGCTCCAAAGGCTGTCGCAAAGGAAACAACTAATTTATAATGATGTGTGGAGTATCATGAGGAAATTAGGCGATTTTCATGCTCAAGTAAGTCTGGCTATCCAAACAACCTCCCTTTGGTTACAGCTGGGTGGTTCTGGTTTATTCCGTTCCAGCAAATAGTTCATCAACAGTGTTCGAGAACGTAGTTTGTTTTTGCTTGTCAAGCATTCAACTTAAAATGAGGCAATGGTCCATTTAGCAACACTGTGACTCGGCAGTTTTTGATCGTTGCTAAATAAAGTCACTCTCCCTTGCTTCATATTGGCGGGGCGTTTTATACCAGCACCCGAAGGCTCATCCGTACAATCATTACCTATCCACAGACGTCAAACATCCTTATAGCATTTGCGACGCGTTTAGACACAGTCAATAACGGCAACAAAATACAAAGCCAAACAACAAAGCTAAACGTGTCTAGGCATATCCAGAAACACAATCATCTTTCAACAGATATGCCACTTTTATGACCATCCTATTGTAAGTGCCTTGATCGATTTTTGCATTTTTCTATAATGATGCCTTTTCAGACCTGCCTCGCTTGGCGGAGAATAAAATTTTATTTATATTTTTATTTATGCGGTCGCAGTTCACTGATGCCAGTCGGAGACGATGTAATACAATGCTTGAATGGTTCATTGGTGTATGATGGGATAAAAAGCATAACTAAAAGTCTCACAGGATGGATATGTAAGAGCAAATGAAAAGCAAAATGTTCCAACGTGGAAAGTAAAGTATCAGTATTTAAAGCATTGCACTTTAACAAAATGTTGTGTATCGTTTATCACTAAGGTGAAAATCTAAAGTCTTTCGAATGTCGTCACGTCTGATGCATTCACCACATAGTTTGGTAATGCATTCCAGTGAGAACAGATTGTAAGTGAGAAAAATACCTTCTACAATTCAAACGAGAGTGTTGCGTCATTAGTTTCAGGTGTTTGCCTCGGTTTTGTTTTATATGGTTAGAGTCAACAGTGATGTACATGGATGCTCGCTTTCGGTTAATATCCGGTATGTGAGAGTAAGATCTCCGCGAAGCCGTCGGTATTCTAATGAGAACACACCGAGTACACGAAGACGCATTTCGTAACTTATACCGGATATTCCACGCGTTGCTTTTGTGGCTCTTCTTTGGGGCTGTTCCAAGAGGCGGATGTCTCGTTTTAACCATGGATACCAGGCTTGAATTGCATATTCAACTTGAGGATGAATGTAGGAGTTAATCAAAATTGGTACTAGCTGTCGTTCAAAAGTTCCGAGAGCCCGTCTCAAATGATTCGTTCAAGTTCGCTACACTTGTTGCCTTCGATCATTGCAGCGAAATTCCAAGACTCTCTTGCACAATTATACCTAGGTCGCGTCCTCTAGTTACGTGTTGCATGACGTGTTGCCCCAAAAGGTATGTGATAACGAAGCTGTTGTCCACCGTCAGCAGGTGGCACTTTGCATGGTTCAGTATGAGCTGATTCTTTTCTGCCCATTCGTTAATCCGGGTCAGATCTTCCTGGAGTTGGACACGGTCCGATGCTGAGCGAATTGCTCTCCATATTTTAGCATCGTCTACAAATATTTGCATTGGGGATAGAATGTCTGCTGGAACGTCATTAATTTAGACTAAAAATAATAGCGGGGCTGAGGACGGATCCTTGTGGAACACCACTGGAGACGTAAAGGCTTTCAGCATAGGTGTCGGCTACTCTTATCTTGATTGCTCTGTCGTGTAAGTAGTCTTCCAACCAGGTAAGCAGGGAACCGTTGATACCGTAGGCAGCAAGCTTTTGGAGGAGAAAGAAGTGATTGACGCTGTCGAATGCTTTAGAATAATCCAGATATATCCCACCTATGGGCACTCCTTCATCAGCCGCCGTGGTCCATAATTCCTGAGTAATCAGCAAATTGGTGAGACAGGATCGTCTGCATCAGAAATCATGTTAAGCTTTAGAAATTATCTGTTGATTTTCAAGGTATCTCGTCAGTTCACCTGCGATGAGGGTACCGCTAATGGTTTGTAGGTTAATAGAAAAAGCATAGGGACATAGAATAAGGAAGATATAAGTGGATCTTGTCGGCATTGTCTTTAAGAATATCAGAATAAGGTCTAAACTTGCATTGCATAATACCAATAAAGGAAAACTATTGTTGAGAGCATGTGCAGAATAGAAATCGGATAAAATTAACGCCTTTGTGGGTACTAGAAAGCGTAGCAGATGGATCAATTACTGTGAAGGTAAAGCTGTTGTATTTTGTTAGAGTAGGATAGAAAGATTTTCAGGCGGAATGCAAGGAATTATTTGGTATACTTACGGGTAACAAAAGGTTAGGCCGTCAGAACAGTTTTTTAATACACCGATAAGTGAATCGACCAAATCGCAGGTCACATGATAATGAAAAGACTGCCGAGAAAATGTTTACCTTGTTAGTATGTGTCAAACCGTCGGCGGGCTGATGCATATAAGCCAAAGTGAGCTAGTGTGTGAGAGTAATATTCCCGGTCAGGTGTGTGGAATGATTTTGTAGAAATAAGGCGCGGAATGGCCAGATGTAAAATTCCTCTTTGAAAAGGTTTTCCAAACTCGCGTGTTAACGTCTGATCGGTTTACTTGACCGCATAGTTCTCATGGTAACTCCGTGGCATAACTCCGTGCAAATTTCCGTCGTCTCACTATGCCACACAGGTTTGGTAGTTCAAACGTGTCCAACAGTATAACGAAACTTAATACAAATTTTGAATTTATTGCGTGTACGACCTGTCGTTTGCGTATCTGTGTACCATGTAGTACGAGAGAAACATTCTGATGGACTCCACATACAGCACAGTGCTTTTTGGTTTTCGTACCATTAAGGCTGTCAGGTTAGATGGTTTGGCCCCATATTCAACGCTCTCACCGGCACCCCTACTATAAAACTACCGCTCACTTAGGATGCGAGTGGCTTTTGCGTTACTTTAAGGCCTATTACGTCAAGTGAAGACATATATCAAGCTCAAACATAAATTCCACTGAGGGTCCGTCGTCTGGTACATATGGGTTAAACTTAGCCCGAAAAGTAAAAAAGAACTTATATATGATAACCTCTGTTGGTCCTTTCCCGCAGTTTTAGAAGTGAATTTTTGAAGATGTTGATGGGGCCTTCTGCATGCCCATTGAACTGAGGACGCGCCGGTGACGACCAACAATGTTTGCTACTATTACGTTGAAAGAAAGCGTTAAAACCGTCAGTTTAATTCTGTACAGTTAGATTAAAATAAGGTATTTGATAAACGGCACTGCGCACATTACTGTTGCAGATTTTCGCACTGTGGCTGCTATCGTGGTTGCATGCATTAAGCATATAATCGGCCCCTTGGTGTATACAACAAATACGAAGTCACAAGTCTTGAGCTGGCCAAGCGGGATTAACGTGAATTCCTTTCTTATACTTAGAAACTGACAGATAGGGCCAGCTTATTGTTCAAGAAATAGCAAAATATTTATTCTCGCCTTACTACCGGCTTTAGATTTATGTTTATGTAGCTCCGTAGATGTCAGTTGCTAGCTGTCCTTAATTGTTGCGTTTTGAATAAGCCTCAGAACTAACTACGTTAATCCACCGTTTCCACCCAATCTCGGTATGCATAGAGCAAAGCAATATATATACATCTTAGTTCCTGTCGATAAAGAGACCATTTTAACATTTCTGGGCCCCAGAAGCAGACATTTTGCAGTTAATTTATTCTCTCTTAGCCCCATATACTTAGCTTGAATGCTAAACATAAACCTATCACTATTGGTAACACTAGTAGACAAACATAATAAAAAACCAGATCCTCTTCTTTAAACGATTAGCTAGTAAAACATTTGCACTACCAGATTCCATCTCACTGGCACCATAGCTAACGAACGAAAGCGAAGTCTCTTTCAAACATTTTGGCTAGACCGTCAGAAAATTGGGTCCAACACTTCAGTTTACCGCGGTCGGCCGTGCGATATTTATCTTGTGACTGGCTCCAAAGCCCACAATTATTTAAGCGTACTGGTGGGAGAAAAACCACCTCATAATTTTTGTGGTTATATCCAAAACGTGATTTACTGTATTATTTTTGCTTAGGCTGCTAGCAAAGCATTTGCCAGTAAAACCACCAAGGAAATAAGATGCTAAGCTTTACCAGTGGTTTACATTGCCACCCGGATGAACACCGCTTGCACTTGCTTCCTAACTTGTATTGGAGTGAAGTAGCTGGAAATTAATCAAATGACTGCACAATCGTGTGCATCAACACTTGCGAAATAACAGTCTTCCTTGTTCGAGCAAGCTCAAGCTCAGAAATACAGTTGTTATTGTCCAACCAACACAGAATTAAATAGATTTCACGCCCCGAAGAATTTTGCTAATTTTTCCTAAATGCAAATAATATTATTAATGACAGACATAAATAGCTACTGAAGTTGGCGACAGCCTCAGGAATATAGAAAAGCGGTTCTAAGAGATAAGCCATGTGATGTTTATATAAGAAATGTGTGCATTTTTCAGGCCAAAATGTGTCAAATGCTCCTTACGGTCTCCTGTATTAATCAGGTAGACCTATTTCACTTAGCATTGCTATAAACTTCAGTATCACTTAGAATGTAACAAATACTGAACTCAATATTCTTAGTGGTCCATGTTTTCTCAGCATCCACTGAAAATTTTGTACTGAGGCTTTCTGACCGTGCGTTAATTATAAGTTGTCCTGAAGTCATCGGCAAACATAATATTTGTAACTGGCTGTCTTGTGTTTTCGTACGATATTATAGCACATTTTCCTACATTGCTATAAATGCCTGAAAGCCTTACTTTTATGCCGCCGAAGTCGTACCTAGTTCTTGCGGGGTATTACGGGCTAAATAGCGCGTTCTTAGATAGTTACGCCTTGTTAGTACGCATACCGATTAGCCATTTTTAAATTTCCTTTTCCTTTTCTGCTATCTGCTTGCAAAGCAGGAAGCCACTTTCAGGGAAAAGTATTAATGGCGATATTCGTAGACCGCTATACATTTGTGACTATCACATTAACCATTGCAAGCTTTGCCTAGTTTTTTACTTTGAACGTTATGAGGCGTTAACACTTGTTCAGCGCAACTCATTTTGATGCTACCTTACACAATATTATAGCCATTTGAAACATGTTTGCTGTTTTCTGAAGTTTACTGAGGTAGAAATTCAGCGCCAGAAATCCAATGCAGCGTAAGGATGGTTTAGTACTTTTTCGTCTCTAAAAACACCTTTTATTTTCATAGGGATATCTAGAAATTATTTACAACATCTTCGTATTCCTTTTAATTCCGGCGCTAAACTTAATTATTTCCATGTGCGCACCAATAATCGTGACGACTGAGTGCACCAGAGTAGTCCAATAATGTAAAGTGAATTTGTGGAGGTTGCACTCTGTAACCAAAGAATATCTGCAAAGTACGTCTTTGCGAAAAAGTAACTACAAAATAGTTAAGTAGCTCCATATAGTAATGAACCTGAATTATTTCATGGTGGGCGCCTACCACCCTATCAGCTCTACTCCAAAAAAAGCCAATGCACTGGTAATTGCCAAACAAAATAATATCCACGTATTTTCCTACTCCCATGCAAGTATATAAGGATTTTACGCAGCCATTTTCCTTTTAGAAATTTCAAGAGAGCAAGAACAAGCAGCATTTCTTCGGGATAACTTGAATTCAGATTATTTCGATTCCTCTCATTCAGCCGCTTACAGACAAATCGTGGAAAGAATAAAGGAATGCAATTGAGAAAGGAGGTTAATAGGAAAATTAATAAAACACTGATCAAACCAAGATCATTGCCTGCGTCTTACCAGGGCAAGGCGAGACTGGCCACAAAGTCTGTCTGTTTGCAAAGGTTCGGTTGCATTCGTCTGATGGCCGAAGCTTCAGCGAAACGAAGCAAGCTCGCGTTGTTTTGTCTGCTGATAACCTTGAACGCGTCACGTTGGTTTTCGCATAAGGTACAATCTAGCAGATGCTGAGCGATGGAGCTGGCAGGGAGTTTAGGTCCACTATTTGCCAGGTTCCGCGGAACATGTTCCATGCTCCTAGTTGATAGCCTTCTCTCGGTTCGGTCAATGTACATGCTACCGCAAGTACAGGTGAATTGGTAAAAACATGAGGCGGTAATCTGAGAGTGATGCGTATTCAAGTTAGATTCATGGAACAGCTTATTGGTTTGATGTAACAACACGATTTGTCTGTGAGCAGCTGAATGAGAAGACACAAAATAATCTAAATTCAGGTTACTCCGCAGAAATGATATTCGTTCTAGCTCGCTTGAAATATAAGGATTAATGTAAACATTCATGTGATCCTTTACGGGAGCAGCCTGTAGTCAGCATAGAACTATATCTAACTACTTATGTATTTATGTATTTACTCAATTGCCAATACTGCTGCCTAGCTTGCATTCTTTGACTATAAGTATTGGTTTGAACATTATAATCCTTCTCCTGTCCAGGCCTAAACAACCTGTTGATATCCTGCTCATGAAATACCACGCTTCATTCCAAAATCAACGTTCATATCCTCTGACAACTGTAGCGAGCAGTCGGCAGTGCCCAATCAGTTCCATCCAGCAGGGTGAATAAAGTTTGGATTTCGCTGCTTTTTCCTCCCCTCCTATCCTACCCCTTTAGTAGTTGTGCCGTTTCTTCACGTTCCAAATTCAGGTGTGCTCACGGTTTCAGCCCCCAATAATTTGTTCTCCTGCACTAAGCTTTGATCATCTTTTATCTTCCAGTTTCATCTTACATACAAACCCAGTGCGTCACTTTAGTCTTATTGAAAAGCTAGTGTTGAATCAAACGGTCAAGCCCAGTTCATCGACTTCATTTTGAGCGCTTTTTGCTCATGCAGGCGTCTCTCAAACTACGAATATTGGTGCAGAACCGTAAACAGGCAGCACTTTCCTGAACATTACCGTCCTTCTCTTTCGATATATGCTGCTAACCGAAAACTCGAATAAACGGCACGAGCTCTGTTTTCACGCAGTAACCGAAAATAGCGGCGTTGCAGCGAAAGCTACTGTGAGTCGCCTGTTTGGATAGCACATCAATATAAGCTTTAACTGCTACGAAGGCAACTTGCATTAATAGCCCTTGCTTCAGGAATACTGGTATTATACACGTCAGCTAATTGTGGGAATCGCCTAAGCTACTTTGCTGTGATTCATAAAAGAAGGAAAGCCTGCAATTAATGCAAGTCAGCTGACCACGCTTTAACAAAGTCTCTTTGTTACAGTAAGCAAATATCCGGCTATTATGCAGCCAAATGTGTTATGCAAAATTATTTGAGACTAAATAATGGGATCGTGGTTAGAGTAGACGGTAAGTGTCATGGAGTGAGACAAATAAACTCACAGTAAGAACGCTGCCGAGAAAGGCTCCTTGCCCTAGCAGCAATTGTATCCATCCACACCTGTTCGCCGTCTTGCCGATCGCAACCAGTTTGCTGATACGCGCTAACCAAGGATAGCTTTGAGGTGTTGGCCTTCATTTCTATGGAACAAGTTATCGCTGTGTGTAAGCTTCCTTACTTACAGCCACACCTCAGGCATGGAAACAGCGAAATTCATTGAAGTCAGTTGGTCGTCATACACATTACCGCGCCATAGTTGTCTGGTACGTAACAGCAGTCCTGAGCGTTTCAACTCTGTTTCCTGTGCTGTAAATAATGCGCTGAGCACGCTCGATGCTTACTCGGTTTTCCCACAAGATATGAAATAAATTGAGATAGCGCTGGTGGTCAAAAGTAACTATCCTCTTTATATCTGCTTTTTTAATAGGCCAGGTTTCTCAAAGGTACATATTGTCGAACGCACCGCCGCATTTTACGCTCTACAATCAGAGCGAAAAAGGGTGTCCTATCGTCGCCATATATGGCGTAGATTAGCGAAAATGCCTCGAGCTTCTGCAACACCGTACGTGATCTCATCTGCAATCGCACCTGTGCTGATGCAATATCCCAGGTTATTGAATATTTGATTAACTTATATCTAAACCCCAATAGAAGTCAGCTTATGTGGCTATTAGGAACAATCTTGGGGAATGCATTGCACTTGGAATATGCTAAACCAAGCCCTAGAGACGGGCATGCGTTGCCTATCTTTCCGGTATTGCTGGCAATTTGTGAGCCTTCAAAGCTTGAAGCAGTATTGTCGGCATACTTCAAGTCTTGCCGTAATTCTCCTGTCAGCATATCCGCATCCGAAACCTATGACTTCGTCAAATTAAAGATGAAGTTGGAGGGTGACACCGAACTTTCTTGTCCCACACCTTGGGAAAAATGTCAGGGTGTTGAGAGTTTGCTATAAGCCTTCTATCTGCCTTAGCTACAGGTGCATAATTCCTGGAAAATATTTACATGATTTTCGAATGTATTTTCAGAGTAGACATTCCTAAATGTTACATCTATACACAGAATCGAATTTACCAATTATATGGAGGAACACGACAACGGTGAACCGACAATTTTTGTGACGATGCTCTCATATCTGACGCATAGTGAAGCTGTGGTCAAAGCAGAAACGACCGCAACGACACTCGGCTTGCTTTTCATGAATATGGCTTTAACGTGTGCCAGGCATTCTATGAAGGATGACAGAGGCAAGCGATATGGGGCGATAAAATTCAGACCGATTAAACTAGAGTTGCCGCATTTCGATCGTTAGCCTCCCTTTATGAATAGGACTTCGGCGGAGCGGCTCTATCTGGTTTGGACAGTTTCCTGCTTTCAAAATTTCAAAATTTATTCGTCAAATTGGCACCGGAATGCAGGTACCCTTTTTATGAATAGGGCAGGAGTTTGATCAATTTGTTCCGCGGTTTAATTTTCCTCAACTATCCGATCGCCTGATTCAGTTCTGAATACTCGGGTTTATCAAACGGATCACCTATGGAACTACCAGCGGCCGGTGAGAAATCTAACAATGCCGCCAAATAAATGGAATACATAATGCCTCAGCCCAACACTCCAAGGGTTTAGAAAAGTTGTGGAAAAATATGCACTTTCTTCATCTAAAGTTACACTAACATAAGTGCTCCTGCTGCCTTTTAACCGTATCAGCCAAAATAACTTACGAACGTTACAAAGAGCAGCGGCCATTTTCTTCGCTGAAGCACGTTGAGACCACTAGGATTCGCGGTCTTCTTTCAAGTTAGCACGCAAGTTTGCCCGGAGCTCTTCGCGAGTTTCATTGTGTTTTCCCTCAGGCGAATTATGTCGGGGAGCATCGATAATTTTCAACGACTGCAAAAAGACCCAGCGTCCATGTTGTTGAATAGACTTATTGCATTAAGCGTTTCCATCCGGTAATAAAGTCGAGTGCATTTGAGACCAGTGGGTGTCAAGCGCATCTAGTGAGCGCCTAGTCATTCGCATAACAACTGGTTTGTTAGGCATTCAGAACACCGAGCTACGCCAGTTGACTGATGTCTATGAGCTCACAAGGCGGTGGTAAACATATGGCAACATACATCAGCAGGTCAGCACATACAATTGCACAGACGCTGTTCACTCATTTGAAACAAATCAAACGACAGTTCTAGACGCACCCTCTACATCCGTAAGTTATCGCAACGTGATTCATTTGCGTCACAGGTAGTTCGTGGCTGGTGTTTGCTAAGTCACCCGCCGGCGAGTGTTGTGTCAATAATTATTGCTCGCAAGATATGAGACAGGATCTTCACCCAAGTGAAGTAACCGCTCGCAGTTATCTTTGAGGTTGCGTACACCATGTTGTCCGTCTAGAAGCAGCTCGTCGGTGTATAAATTTCTAAATTTATCTTTTAAATCCCTAGCCAGAAAAGCAGCGTCCGAGCTTCTTTTTGGCAAAGGATGATTAACCGGAGTTTTAACCCTCCGTTGACTAATGCTAATGCATTTGAGATGGTCATCTCTGTCGGCCACCTAATAAGGTTCTTCCAGATCCTATGAATCTTCCTCACACCGTTTAGGTCCATTTGGTCCTGTTTTCCATTATGACCTCCACTTTTAACATTTGGGACACTAGAACTTGTTGTAGTTGTGCACATCAGAATTCTCATTGAAGCTTGCTCGTCTAAGTGAAAGCTCCTGGCGGGTATTCCAAATAAAATTTACGAAATGCCACAAATGGAATTGCTCTGTGATACAGAGCAGACAAAATCAGCCATGACCTTTATTCGGTTAAATGACGTACGGCTCATTGTATTTTAGCAGTGTTTGTACCTGATGACTTTTATTTGCTTAATGTCATCTTTGTTTTTATTATGACTGTGTTACTTTTATACCGATTCTGCTGTCGAAATGTATCATCCTCCTCTTTAGCCATGCATCTCAATAAAATGTTTGGTAGGTGCATTTACGTGCCCTTATATTTTTTAGAGATTTTCTATGTATATTCTTTTTTGAACAGTTGGTTTTGTTTTGGGACCACAATAATTATTAACATCCACGATTTTAATCAATCATTTACTCTGTTAACATCCAGAGCCATCCTGCTTCTGTTAGTTTACTAGTTTGATTATACTAGAAAAGCATTGATGATTTGCTATGAATTCACATAAGCGCAATAAAAGTCAAAGCATTCGGTTGCGTTATATATATCCATTGTATTAGTCATATTTTGACTACCATTTTAAATGTAATTCGCATGCTATATCTAGTTGTGCGTCTACCCCAGATGTAAAGCATATCGACTGTTTTATATTAAATTTCATATGCAGATTAAACCATAGAGTTAACAGTATTCGTGGAATTTAATAATCAAGAAAATGCCCATAATTATTAATTTTCTATTCAGTCACGTACTTTTTGGGAGGGATGCATGACCATTGATATTTAAATACGGTGTGTCCAAACTATTTAAAAATACCAATAACGACCCCAAATTAAATGGTTAGTACAGAGAGTTGCATTACGCCAAATTACAACCAATATGGAGTTATTTGTTTCTCAAATAAGTTGGCAAATCATATTGTCAAAATGCAATTGTGTTTTAATTGTAACACATTATTTTCAGGCGACTTGAGTGCAAAGTTATGAAACCTTTTCGTATTCGATATTGAGGTTATACAAGCGAACGTTAATTAGTGGTGTATTTTACGATAATATCGGGTACATTCTGAGTGGTAGAATGACAACAATATTTTTGTGGAAGACATTGCTCAGGAAGCTTCAGCAAGGCTGTATAGAGACTAAAGCATAAAAGCCTAATGCTTCAATCGACTACTCAAATTTCCCAATGAAAATTTATAATAATAAGGTGATAAGCTGAAACAAATTTGTCCCTATAATTGAAACCATAAATCAAGTTAACATGCAATGACCCTTCAGCTATAATGCTGACCATAATACTACTTCTGCAGCACTGCCAGGAATAGCAGCAGATGCAACTAAGGTAATTGGTATGGTAGTAAGCTCATAAAAACTATCACGTGGGCGAAAATATTATCAGCTGCAGGCGTCAAAAATTTGCAGCTTTCTTGGATGAGAGCGAGGAACAGACAATTTAGTTGCTGGGTTGTTAATTTACGCGCTGGCGTGGTAAATGTAATAGGGACGTACTCGATTCGTTGCCGCCACTCGTCGATGTAGCAATCTGAATGAAGCTTGATGTAAGCAACAGGTTACGATTTAGCATCCAGGCGTCAGCAAACATGGGACTCAAAAGATAGTACAGAAATAGTAAAAAACACAACAATACACATAAAATCTATGGTTTCCTTAAATGTATTACTCTATTTCTCCATACGAAGTGGGGTGTTGACTTATGGGACACCACCACAAGCATTTGGCTGAATAGCCTGCCCGCAATGCAACACAGCAAATTCAGGAAAAACACTCATATGCAGCCGGTGACGGCTTGCTCAGTTCATAAGCTTTTCGTTTGTCCATTTGGCCAACAAAAGCCCAATGCTCCTCAGGATTGCACCCTATATTTGCTGGAATACAATGCTTCGCCACTATAAAGAAAGGGCAGTGCATTTTTTCTGGTGAGAAACGTCCGCCCAGTCATCGCGTTGTTAAACGGACATATGTGGCGTTTATACGGAGAAAGCTTGCCAGACGAAAACCCACCAAGCCCTGGAATACTACCGCCGAACCGTTTACTGAAGCGGGAAAATCCCGAACCACCCAGCGGGCACCACCAAAAAGTTGTTTGGCAAGTCAGCCCATTTTCACTTCTTGTCGCCAGAAGAACAAACTACTGTGCTATCACCCTAGCAGAGCGCACTAAGTAGTGAGATCTATTATAAACGTAGGAACAAATTTAAGTCTCGAACGGCTACCACAATCTTTTAGCCAGAGAATAAAGGGCATACGTCTGAAATTTTGTCCGATCATGTAACTAGGATAAAAGTTTCTGCAGTATAATGTTTGCTTTGCATTGGCGCAGTGTTGCTATTATTTGATATGCCACAACTCACCTTACTGCACAAAGAGCAGCTTACAGCTTTGCCAGTGAGAGTAAAGATTATTTTCACTAACGACGCGAAAATTTCCAGCGAGGTTTCCAATGTGTTTTGGCTTGCCAACAATAAATCGTCCGCACAATAGGACCACTAGGATAAAACATACACCGGCGATATCATTTAAACACAAGGAACAGTCACGCTACAAATATCCCGCGTATGCTTGCAAACTATTAAATTTTATGATTTAGGTAATACCTTGCTCATGATCGCATGTATTAAAATCTTTCTCATATAAATGGTTTCCATTTACTGAGCAATTGAAAGTTCAATTATGAAATCTGTGATGTTTGCTGGTGTCATAGAAAAAACTGGAAGGATTCTTTAACAGTATAGCTTATGCCTAAATTAAATACAAATCGCAGTCTACCGTGGATCAATTATTCCGGTTTTGTTTCAAAGATTGTTTTACTGTACCAACCAAATATAAAATAATTTGTAAGGAATTCCTTGGCGAACATATTTCCTAAACTGTTACAAGCATTGCAATGTTCTATATAAACACGACCATATTTTAATAATAGAAATTCAAATATAGCAGCATACTTACATAAAAGTACGTTATACTATGCAAGCAACATCACATCTATCATAGATCGGCTATTCTCCCTGGAGGCCATAGAGACTTCAAGAAGCCCTAGGCAAAGAAACATGTGCAGTGGGATTATGGGGGTCACCAGGATGTCATAATTTGCAAAAGGTGCTGTGAGAACATAATTACCAATATTCATTTTAACTGTTTTTTACAGTTTCTCTCGGTACATTAATATCAATTGGTAACTGCTGGTCAGTGAAATCAAATACGCTGGCATGTGGCTTTATACGAAGTTGTGAATTCAGAACGGGCAGACATTCCGTTGCGAAACAGGTACAGCACTACCAAAGTGCCGGTGTCCCCTTGGCTCACCATAAGCACAAAAGCAATATACGTTGATTTATACTGCGCAACGAACGATTGATTTGTCCTCAGGAGTTTTCTGCCTAAATAAAGAAAAACAACTGAGCAAGTCTCAGGACACTGATTTATCTACTAGGCAAACTGCAGTGAATCTAAGGAACTCACTTCTTGACAGTGTGACCCTTATAGCAAAAACATAAACTGTGACCGTTTAAAGGTTTATTATCCGAGCAACTCACCAACTGTATGAATAAGGCACAACCAGCAAAAGCCCCAGGAGCGTATTGCCTCATTGGGCCTCAGCAGCTTTGCGCATTCCCACCGTCCCAAACTGGGAATCGAACCCATGACCACTTGAGGTGAAATTTAGCTATCGAATAGCTTAAGCTAGCCAGCCACAGGGGCTGCAGATTGGTTACATAACTTGTAAGCTAACTTGGATATAACACGAGCTATCTTCCACTACTTCAGTTTTCCTTAGAACACCACCACAGTGATAATCATATGCCGGTCCGTCGTTCTTTCTTATGCGGCCTTTATCTCAGTATGGCTAGGTTATTTGATTTTCGTCTTGAGCCTTAGATGGCGTGCACTTCAGACGGTTGCCGCATGTTGACAAACAATGTTACCAATTCCAATGATACTCTGAATGCGAGAGGTACTATTTCTGAAGAATATATAAATTCGTTCCGAAAAAGCCTCGACGCAATCAAAACACGTCACAAGGTTTATTTAGCATTCACTTCAGCTGACGTTTTCACGCAAATTAGCAGCCATTTGGGGAGCCTATACCATATTGAGCATATAAGGATAGTCTCGAAATAAGTCATGATAATCAAACGTCTTGCAAGCAGACATTATATACCATGTTTCAAGTAGCCAACGTGCTCTATTTGTTTATTGTTTAAATCACTTGCTGGTTTCTTGAACTGGCCGGCATTCACGTCGGTCTTTCACTCTTATTATATATATTCGCCTGTTGTCACTTTTTGCTTCAACTTCCTTGTAATGCGCATGCTTAGTGACCTTCCTCATTTGCTGTTTTTTCTGTTGTTTTCTTCAGTGACCTATGTCAAGTGGTTTTTCTGTCATCATCAGGAAGTGACGCTGCGCTGAGTTTAACAGTAGGTTTAGGCTTTTTACTTTTGACATTTTAGCCGCGAACAAATGTTACAAGTACGAATAAAAAACATTCTGTAATACCAAGGGCAAGGAAAATTAAATTTATTATTGCTAGTTAAAAATGCATTCTTGTTTCGCCTTGTTTAGTAATGGTACTTGCTTCCCATTATTTGACTGCATACTAAATAGAATACAACAACCATTTAGTATTGGATAGTAACAATTTACGGTTAATGATTTTTTGCATAATCACAAAATCTAACTCTAACAAAAATGTAAATTGCCAAAACATGTTCAAATGAATGTATGTGACCAATGAAAATGGAAATTTATTTGGAAATTTTCATGGGTACAAAAAAGGAATGTCTGTGTATATTAGCACAAAATGTATGATACCTCCGGAAAAAGGCGAACATTAAGATCGAGACATTCTGACAAGGCAAATATCAGCACATGGAATTAGGGCGTTTTATATAAGCAGCAATAGTTTTGCGGTAATCGCATTCCACATAATTATGGCTTATAGTAACAAAAATACTTTCCTACTTGAAGAATAGGAATCAACAAGATTGATTTCAAGCCGTTCCGTCCAAAAATTCAAGTGTAACTACGTCAATAGGTGATATAGATTAGGACATATAAGTATTATTTGCATTAGTAAATTCCTTATTTCTTTTTACATTTAAATTAATCTACTTTACCTGACAACGAAGCACTCCGATTCTTCACAGTTTAGGTATTAGTGCAAGAGAAACAGTATGGCAAGTGTCTTGAAAAAATAAAACGGACCCGTCTGGATTTGTGTTAACCATTAGCCATCTGACTGAAAATCTTTGTTCAAGACAGAACACAGTTGTCAGTACAATAAATGGTGCGGTCACAATGGCCTGGAAATATAGAGAATTCATTGCCCATCCAAATATGCACGCATATTTCACTATCAATCCTGAGAACATCCGTCCATAATACCAACCTAAACCTCTGCAACATGGTATTTCCGAGCGATTTTGTGGTTAGAAAATTGAAGTTACTATTCCTACTGTGGCTTACGGAAGTCCGGTGGATCTCCAGTTGTAGCTCACATCGCCGACTATTTGCAACCTAGGACATTATCACCGTATATCTTACTGATACTGCCTATAAAGGAGATATGTTAGTAACTATTGCAGACGAGCTTTATTGGCCGACAATTTGTAGAACTCAACTTATTAAACAAAGCCATTTAAGGTAAGCTGATTATTCTCACCTTAAGCAAACATGTCATACTGCTTGTTTCAAAATCTAGAAACATTTGCCCGAAAGTTTGGAGGTCAAACAGTTTCACACATATCACTACTTGCTGCAGACACGAAGGGGCTAAAGGATATAGACTTGAAGGATTAGTGGGATTTTATCAGAAAACACGAAAATAAAAATAAGACGGGTTACATCACTGCAGTGACATGAAAATACCGTTTTGGATTGAAGGTCCATTTAACGTAAAGCCATACGCTATTGGAGATAAACAAAAGGAAATTCTCATGGAGCTTCAAATTAACATGCTGGCGGGCAAATTGTTAAGCATTATGAAAGGGATATTTGTAGAAAGCCTCTTGATTATGAGTTCTTCCAGGAGTTTGAAAATAGCTGACATATATTCCTTGCTTTTCCATCCACATACTCAATTAAATGTGGATTTGACAGAGTACATTTTTTAACGAAATCAAAAACAATTCGTACCTGTATAGATCGCATGATGCCTAATAAAGCAAAGCCAAAGTTTCAAAATTATGCAAACGATAATGCACTGCTAACCTTCATTGATAAATGTATAGGCAAGCAGAAACTTTCACTTAGCACACACCAAAATCGGGCACGGTAAGATAAAAGTTAGGCTTATCAACTGCGAGTATTAAAATGCCTCAAATATATAGAGTAAAAATGTGCATCCATGTATTTCTCGTGAGAATTATTTTTCTCATCAACGTTAAATGGCTAACTGTATGTTTTATATTAGTGCATTTAATTTTAAGCGGCAAGGTTATTTATCAATCGAGATAACCTCAGACTACACTATCCGGAACTTTTATGGAATTCGGCCGCGGATTATGGCACAGATAATAGTGCGCTTATTGTTAGCGTTGGACACCGTTCCTCGTTGTGTACTTTCGTCTAGACTATTTTTTGTTCTGCTTTAGATCGCGTATTTTAAATAACGCCGGCAAAGGGAATAATTTCAAATAAGTAGGCCTGTTTTAGACAGTTGAAGCGATTATTTACCATTGGTCTGTTGTGCATTGTTTTTACTCTGACAAATTTGCACTAGTCAACCAAAGAAAAGAACCAATCAAAAGCGAGGCGGTTTAAACGCTATCCAAATATTATGCATGCATTGGTCAAGGTGAACATATGCTAAACGCTATCGCATAAATAGAACCTTGACTAGCTCAGTTCAACACTATACATTTCACATGCAGAATATATTTTTAAGCATAAATTCAAGTAACGCAATCTTGGTAAGAACAGTTCTTGTTAATTGTACAGTTTAAACTGTAGGCGAGCCATTTCCTGGTAAAAGATGTATCGGTAATATAAGAAAGATCTGTAAATGCCTCATGCATAGTTTCACATTTTGAGAATTAGCGAATAAACGACGTACAAAGTATACAAAACTGGCATCGTGACATGATCTTCAAAAGGTATTTAAAATACTTCATTAGAACTAAGTGCTTTACGGATTTCATTTGGTTTTGAATGTAAATGGGTTAACATCGAGACACACATATTAATGCACAAGAACAACGTTTTCATGTAAGCAGAAAGAACAAAATAATTTTAAGAGTTGTGAGCAATTCAGCGCCGATAATCAACTGTAATTTTAGTATTTGCTTGATGGGGAACAAATTGTTTACTGCTGGAAGGCACCACAAATATTTGCAACTTAAAGCAATAGTGGAAACTGAAAGATGATTCACATAAGTCTAGAATCCCCTCCCCTGTTACGATAAGCTAAGCTTTCTTTAAATTTTAACAACAGTGTATCAATTTTCTTCTGTTGGGATTGTAAAATGACGATTCGTTTTACCATTGCATTGAAGGCGGTTGATGTCGCTTCGGCCTCTTAATTCTTCAGGAATTATTAAAAAATTATTTATTACACCTCTGTTTAAATTTAGCTCATTTTGTTCGCCGCGCAGCAATTGTCTTTTGTACAGTCGGAAAGACGGATTCATTGCGATGTGGCTTGCAAGGAACTCAGTGCCGATTTCAGCTGCAAGTGCAGAAGGCAACAAAGCCTAGCTCCGTGCAAAGCTGCGCATTCGGCATATTCCGACTGCCTTATCAACTGTATCTATGGCAGTGCATATGGAAGAAAATGGAACCAAAATTAATCCTTCGAATAATATTTTTGGTTTTATTATATTTGCAACATTTCGTGGAAGATGTTGCATATATTTCAGGACAGATTCCAAACACAGTAATTGATTGATGTTATAGTTTAATACCGATAAAGCGATAAAACTGAATTATCTCATGTTTTTCTTAACTGGCTTATCTGAGCAAATATGCAAAGACTCGTAATATGCTGTGTTTAGTAACAGGCTGTTTAAATTTTGCTTCCTTAATGTATTTTGCGTCTAAACTGTTATTTAGTAGTAGACGGAATAAACACTGCATTTTTCCTGGAGAGGAGCCTTAGTAACTGTTGCGACCTCTATGTCCATTACAGATAACTCTGTTTCTCGGTACAAACACACTTTGCACATAACTCTATTTTTATAACTGAGTAGCTAGTGATATAAGCATAACCGATAAAATCCCGAGTTCCACTGTAAAACAGTACTTGTCGAATTGGTTTCCTCGCAAGATAAATAATCATACAGCTAATTTCGGTCTGCAAGTCCACGGAAGGCACTGTAATGTGGGTTCACCAAGCGTGTACGCTATAGTCAATATTTACAATTCTAGTGCGTCGCACAAATTAAAGCCCGTCCGATGAACTGAGGCTCGAGCAATAAATAGTAGTACAACGATTTATTGGGTCCTAGTTACATTGTCGGACAACCTTAATTTGCAAAACAGTACGTGGAACGACTTCCGTTGTATTCTTACTCCGTACTTTAACGTTTGCTTACGTTATTAACAGGTCTGTTTCATGATTCTGCTAAACATTATTTTACTTATTTGAATGCATAGGCTATAGAACAAAACCTACGAGGAGTCTTTTATTTAGGGTCAACGGAGCCAACACGGAATTTACAGTTACACCGATGCGTAGGGAGAGTATTTTTGATAGAATATAATTGGGAATTTTATGGGGAAAACTTTATCACATAAAGGAGGCTTAAACTTAAAAAAGTAAAATTTTGGTAAAGGTTGTGACGAAGTTAAGTATGGCCATGGTAATTTTCTGGGTCACTTAATAGTTATGATTTCTTGCACATAAATGTTCGCAAGTATTTTTGCTTAAATTCAACATTACTTTCTCCATCGTTTTCACTTGTAAGAAATAAACTACATTTTCTTAGAATAGTAAAAAAATTTAACAAACTTCAAGTAGTAAGTAAAGAGAATTCCCTAGAAACAACCATTTTTGTTAGTAGGTTCACACTTTTAAGGTAGTTTAATCAATATTTTCCGAGCTTAGCTACTTGCGATACAAGGCGGTACGGATATCAGATATTATTCAGTTAGGTGGATGTACTATTTTTGAATACACAAGATAGATTTACAAGCTAAATATTTTCTTCTGCGTTTTGTTAATACAAGATTCAATGAGAGCAAAATCTTAGAATGAGAGCAAGACATTTGCGCTTTGTATAGGTATATGATTTATGATCAGACATATCTAACAAATTAAACAAATTTGGCTTCCCCAACTTTACTTAATATCCAATTATTCCTTCATATATGTATTTGACTAGCCATGTTGTAATAGTCTCGTTTGTTCTACCGAAGTGTACCGCCTTCGGCTTGTGACGGATGGTCTTGTAGAACAAGAAACCAAGCTAATTACTGTAAAATAATTGTTATTTTGCGGATTACAAATGATCGCTATATGTGTTAATCTATATGCTCTGTAGTTCCCTGCAGTAAAGCGAGTAGAGCAACAATCAGAATTTTTGAAGACACATTATTGCCAGTTGCCGCTTTTCTTATGTATATAAACCATGGAACAACAGCTTGTGTCTTATTTTTTGAAGTAGATAAACATAATGGGTGGTTTTTGTGCAAAGTTAGTCTTAATTAAATATGCCCAGTATAAATGATATATTTACTGGCCAAACAACAGGCTGATACGTTGTATTTTAGCGTATGATGCAGAAAAGTCTTAATGAAACGCTTAGTTGCATAAAGGTGTAATTTACTGTGTTATTAAATTGCAATGAAGCCGCGAGGAAATAGGACAGGTGATTTCAGCCTACCCAACCTTTGAATCTTTACATAGCTTTTTAATAAAATATATCTGGTGTTTGCATAACTTTTGTAACAATCGTTCCTTGAATGACTGGCGACTACAGGTTTTTAAAATTCTATGTTGCACCAACGTACAAACTGAAAACTTTGTTTTATCTATTATGTCCATTCAGTACAAGTAGAAATAGAAGGGAAAAAATAAGAATAAATTTATGATGGAAAATGAAATATTTCAGGGTAATTGCGTTTAAAATGCTTCGTTAATAAAGTCAGTCACTTGAGTATCAAATGTAGCACATTATAATAAAGATCTTGCTGCTTTCACAAATAAATGCATATACAAACACTATACATCAATATGTGACAACATTTGATTTTAAATTTAATAAGTTAAACATTACCTGTAGTCAGTACGCAATACAGCATATCAAAAACCGTTTGCTAAAAGAGTCACGTATTGTATGTTTTGGTTTAAGCAGTTAACCTTCAATTAGTTTTGAATTGCTTGGTTGTGGTTGACGAGTTTTGGCTTAATCTACACTTGCAGAAACCATTAACCTTTATGCGTTCTATCTTTCCACGTCTGAAACAACGTTATTCCGTAAAATGTTATTGAATTTATGCCTGCAGAGAAATCATAGCGAACAAATGGATTGTTACTTGACCTAATAAGACCAGAAGTGATATGGAGATAAAAGTGTATAAAAGGTGTATATTATTTGATCAGCGTCCTTTTTGGATAGAGCGAACAAATCAGGCGAACATACGAAGCCACTGGCCGTTGATTCAACTGTGTATTTTGAGAAAAATACAGCGCCTAAGATAACATCACGGAAAAGTTCAAAATGCAAATCTAAAGTATTTTAAGTTAATAGTGGATGATAGAGTGATAGTGAATCAGATTTTAAAATTGGTTAACTGTGTTGAAGGTGTTTTTGTTAAACGTTGGTATAATGGTATTTTGAATATCCACAGGATTCGTGAATTCGCATACCAGTACACGTAAACGAAACTAAACCAGCACACAAGCAACAAGTGAAACTGGGAAATAAACGCTAGAGTGTCAATTGCGGCGCATTGTGTGAACGATGTTCCTCCTTGTCCTCTAAGTATGACAACATGGTGAAAATGTTTTGCTTTTTAGAAACATTTGTCCAGCACGGCTTTGTTATATGCTGTAAGTAAATTGTTACTGATTGCGAATACTGTCAACACTCCGCAGTGCTTGAGCCCCATTTCACACCGGAAAATTTTCAATACGGTAATTGTGCCCATGGTAGTTGCCCTGGAGCACGCAGTGGCAAGGAAGCGGTCACACAGCTACAGCCCACCTTGCACTATAGTTGATTTAAAAAGAATACCCTTATAAACTTAATAAAAGTGAGTGACGTACCATTCGTGCATACCTATCACTTGTTTGGACAGGCAGGCTGTTGAAAATATGTGATCGTTAACACGGATTACACACGTGAAAGCTGTACTCTTACTCTTTCGTTGAAACAAATGAGATGAAATGTCACCAATGAATCAAACAAAAACAAAGCTGGGCTTCTTTTTGTTTATCGGTATAGTCAGCTAAGCGATAATATCGAGTGAGTGTCGGTGCGCATTCAGTGGGTCGTGAAATGTCTCATATTCAGTAGACACAGACGTAACACCCATTCAAACGGCAGATAAAATCATGTACATAAATGGAAACATCCGTTTATCTAGGTTGTGGTCTTCGAACGGCTGTCGGATTAGCCACTTCATTAGTTTGGCTTTTAATTGATGCCTGAATATTTTCGACAGTATTTTCTGGAGTAGCTTTCCTGGACGACTAGTAAGTGTGTGTAACATTCAGCAAGCGTCTGTGAGCGCCATTACTACAGGGACCGTTTGGTTATTCCTCGCGGCGACCAACCGGTAAGCTAACGAACTGAATTCAAAATAATCATGACATTCACTACTTAGTCTTACACAGCTAAGCTTGAGGCATTAGGACTGAATGTGAATTGCAGAGTCTGTTTCGACAATGTGCACACCAGAATAGAACCCACTAGCTTGAGAAATTCTTTCATCAAAAGTGCTGTCTACTTAGCGTAAACAAGGTAGTATAAAGAAATAACAAGACAGCTACCGTTGCTATTTGCATTGTGTGTACGGGTATTTCACATGGTGGATGCATTGTAATGCTATTTCATACGTGCGGCTGCAAAGCAAAGGTAGAAGTCTTTGCAACTCCCTTTTTATCTACCTAATTTTATCCACAGATGTTGGATCATCCAAATATATACACAATAGTAGACCAATTAGGTGGAGCTTGAGAGTAACGAGAGTAGTAATGCATGCCACGCCAGTTGGTATTTGCCACTGTATGGGACCTTGCTTCCAATGCCTTCCACGGACGGAATAATGGATCGACCTTTGAGGTACATTTCTGAAACATTAAAAAGCTCAATGGCATACATATATGTTGCCACCCAAAGGAATACAGTGCAATTCATAATAGCTTTGGTCGTTGTCAAAATGAGCATCTATGGCCACAAATACAACCAACGGACATTGTCTGACATCAGTTGTTAGATAAATGAAAGCCGCAAAATTAACCTTTATAAAGGTGGACACCGTAGGTCATAATTAGATTACTGTTAAATGATCAAATGTGTCTGATTTTGAGGTCATCTCCAGCAAAAGCAATCTACTAGGCTAAAAAGCAATGGGACTGCGTCCCTCAGCTACGTAATATTCCAAGCAAAACCGTTCAGTTGCACGCGCTTTGTCTACCAACCAAGCTAGATAAATTAGAATGAACCCCGACTAATTCAGCAAACACTGTAGTCAAAAGATTTAGCAGCGACCATACTCTTGTCAGCCTCAATATAACGCAGTGGATCGCTCGCAGTTTTTCTGCTGGACAAGCTAGACGAACCGCACGACAAACGTTTAGCAGAGCGGGTACGAGTACACCTCCCAGCGTGGATTGATCTAAAGTACATAGCACATGCGCTACTGTCATTTCGCACATCTGACAGACACCAGTCATTAGGGTGTTATGACAGTGGCCTTCCGGCCAGTTTACCGCATAACCGAAATCCGGTCTAAACTGAAAATAGCGCATAAGTTCCATGGCAAGGGCGATGGGTAAATGCATTCACCATCACGTTTTAATTGTGCACCTATAAGTTGGGGGGATATGGCACACCCTTAGTAGCCTGCCTACCACTCAATCGTGTAAACCAATCGGAACACACTTGTCACGTCACCTCTGTACACCATTCCCCATAGGTGCAGCAACTAATTCTAGGTTAGCCATTTATATGATGAACCATAGAAAAGCTGCTTGTTTTCTACCGTGACGTTTAAGTTTGCGCCATGATCATACACTGAGCTAGTTATATTACGGCGAACCACCACTAATTCAAGTAACGCTTTATTCAGATTCTAAATCGGCGAACGCCCACTTATGAGACACGCACCTGTAAACAATTCAATGCATTACTCGTGTGTTTCCAGCTGTTTCATTTAGTGGACGCTGGAAAGGCAAAAAAAACTTGGACTTCTGCCGAAAACAAACTTAGGTAAATCCACTTGGTATTTACAGATTCCTCTCAAGTTTCAGACTCCAAGTACTCTAGAGGTCGGAGCATTTGACGGGGAAGAATATCGCTTTATGCGCAAAGTATTCGCATTTGTTGTTTTGCTGGCCTATTTGATCTTAAATTTGCTACCTTCGACTAACTACATAGGGAATGGTCCACAAGGTAATAAAGTAAATTTGCAAACTAAACCAATAATGGAACGTGAAAGGGATATACCTAGCACGAAATGTACCTGAACTTGCCTTTCGAAGTAAATTGAATATGCATAAGGCAATAAATGAACAGGCTCACGATGAACAGGTATCCCGGGAATGCAACCCCTTCGGCATGGGGCTATGAACCGGGAGCAGTCCAAACACGCCGTCGGCTGAAGTATGTCATGTTTTATAAACAGTTTACGATGCTAAGATCTCTGCATTCTAAGGAGGAAATATCCCATGTCTAGCTAGTACGCTTCAATTAAACAGAGACTGAGAGCCGATTTCACAATAGTTAGCATAACCGACCAATTCGTAGTTGCATCCACAACTAATTCGCTAAGCGCTGAAGCGCTCCTATGATGGTATACTGACGCACAAGTTCTTTTCAGTATGCCAAATTATCTACATACTCGCTAGGCGTCCACTTTTTGAGATATTTTAAGCTCCCTGCAATATTGCCTAATATTTTGATTACTGGTGTCGAGGTAGACTTGACAGGCAGGGCCCTAGTACGAAGCCATCATGCTAACTGAGAGAGTGGAGTGCTGCATTATAACCGATGTGACCTGCATGTTGCCAGAGTCTGCGATCTAGATACGCAACTGTTTTACTCTCTCTGGTATGGTCTGTGCACGAATATTAATAGTGGTGGCTTAGTTGGAAAATTAGAACGCTTGCCAAGCACCTTAATATAAATAGATATCCGCGTAATGCTTGCTATGTAGCGCATACTAACAGGGTCATGAAGTCACGTTAGTTTGGCAAGGGTCTTCTGTTTGAACGCAGTAGTAATTCATGTTTTTCTTAGAAACGATTCAAAGATGGCTGAAAAAGATTAATCGCCGGTACACCGCTATAAAATTACGCCTCTGCTACCAGAAAATGCAGAACTGGCGATGGAACCTATTTTGAACCGTATAGTTGCTATAGAGGAACTGCTGATAGATGCAATAATCATAAGACTTTATTGTGCTGACGTTTAGCTTATTTTTGACCGCAACAGTGCTTTTGACACCTAGTTAAATGCTATCTAGCTTCATCACAGCGACTTTGTCCGTTTTGAGCGCGTATGCCTGCAGCTTTAATGCGTTTTCTTCTCTTTCGATTTAGGCAAATATATTGTCAGTAGTTGCGCGCTCCTAGGTATGTTTAGCCTCTCAGTAAATTTTTTAAATATTTGTATTCCGGTTCACTTTTTACCCCCTATGACGGTACATGTTTAGCTACCTGGCATGAAGCATATTCAGCCTTTAATTACGGAGTTTCCAGCATTCCTAACATTCAGCGGTTTACTGTAGGAAGCTTCTCTTCAACCACAAACATAGTAACCAAAAGCTTACTTTGATATCGTCCGTTAAACTGGGTATAATCTTGTCGATTGATGCGCAAGATGTGTAATTTCATATGCAGTCAAATAGTAGTGAAATTCGCACGAAATATGAAAGCTGTTAAATACTGTTCACTTTGCAAATACGACATTTATGGCCAACACCTTCATAGTAAAATATTTACATTTAAACTTCCTAATAAACTTCGTTAGCGTGTTCGGTATTCTTTATTTTGCCTCCTCCGAGGTTATAACTTTTGACTTTTCAAGCTTAGGAAATTGCCTATCAACATTGCGCGGCTAATTTTAGCAATGAACTGTGAAGTGTTTTCATTGCAGCTGATACGAAAAGTCTTCAAAACTGCTGCTTTGGCCGATGGCGTACGGATTTATTTTCAATCATTTTCATATAAATGTGGTATACACAGCTTCCAGAGCGACTACAAGTAAATTATAGAGCGGTGTCTAATTAGACGTTCATTCGCACGAATTTCGTATGTGCGCAATTTTAAACTAGCTATTGCATGCCGCCTATATGTTAAAACATGAAACATACGCACTTATTAGAAGGCTTTATTACATTTGATTAAACTGACGTAATATCCCCAAGATATTGAATCAGTCAAGGAATTATCTATGTTCAAGCTACACCAGGATGGCACCCAGGCGGCAAATAGTTAAGCTTTAGCCCTACCCAGTGATTATACAAGATAAAAAGGACATGTGCGCATAACGGGAACTTACTGCAAGAAGATGCTTTCGGAAAATGAAGTTTATTTCTTTGACAATTGCTTATGAATATAAAAGTTACTTGACCTCCTGTCTGCTTTCGTGTGTTCCTGTAGGCTAAGAAACATATAAACTTCTTGTTTTGCATAGGCCCGTACTCTTAGTGGATATCCTAGTTACGTAAGGATAACATAAGTTACTGGCGCTGCAGCACCATTGTTTAAAAGGTTTAATTTAGTACCCACTTATAAAGCAATGTTTTGCTTTGTCTATCCATTCATCCCCTATGCATACACGTTATTTTGTGCGATTAAGCAACAACAAACTGGGAAGACGGAAGGTTTTCATTACAGATGGCAAAGCTAGGTGAAATTTTGAACGCGGTTGCTACCTATTATGTGTATCACTGACGAAGGGATTCGTTGAAAATAACGCGTAGACGTACGCCGGCACATTATGAAAGCATGTGCGTACATAGATGAGAATCAGAATCGCTTAAGCTGTAGAATGCAAGCTGTATTACACAATGTGGCGAAAACGACTTTCAGTAGTACACCTTAACCGAGTTGATGGATATCGAAAAGTAAACTGTTAATACGCATTGCTTAAACATCGCTTTATAGCATAAATAAACGAATGTATTTTTCTTAGCAATACGAGGCATGTGTACAAAATCAAGCTGATCGTTATATAAACAGGAACAAATGGAAAATGTAAAATACAGTGAAATTTTATACTTCGATCCATGTGTCGTCTGAATGTAATGTTATGCAAGTAAGTGTATTGTGATTGTGTTCTTCCAATTGGTAATTTGGGCACCGTAAGTGTGATCTATTTTAGTCTGGTGGCTAACGTACAATTGGGCAAAATTAAAGCTTCCCATTGGATGACTGCTGTCCGTCGGTTGGGTAAGGATACCTAGATAAATAAGAGATAATAACTTTTTGGCGTGTTCCCTTCGCTACGTCGCATCGTCGTTAAACTGAGCTGCTTTGCCTTTGACAAAGCGAAATTTTACCGAGCGTATATGTCCTGGGTCCCGGAATACTGATGCCGAACCATTTACTGGAAAGATATTAATGAAAACATCCATACATCAATACGCGAAGCTAATTCGGAGACCTGACTTTAACCGTGCCATTGCTTCTATTCTCAATGTAATCCATACCGCATAGCATTATTACTGCAAGTTCCAGCATTGCTCGACTGTATTGCGCTGGGTGGATTTTCAAGAAATTATCTGCTTGCCCTAAGAATATTGTGCCAGTAGGAAGTTTCAATAACGTGTAGACCAGCCAAATTACTGAGTACACTCGATATGAACAATCTAGTTTGCTAGCAACGTAGTTAACCTAAGACTTGCAGTATTATGTCAGCTTTTCAACAGGGCAAACAGAATTGGCTGACAGTTGACCGTAAGTGAACGCACCATGATTTTTTACAATTGCAGCAAAATTTAATGACCAAATCTACTGTAAAACGAACATATCCTCACCGTTATACATGCTAGCTGCAAATAGAAAGCTCTTCAGTTGTGGTGCTGCAATACAAAAGAAAAGCGGAAAATGCAACTTAGGCACACCAACGGCTTCACTAATAAGTTATGGGGGTAGTTACGGTGAGACCGCATTTGGATATTGTGCCGCAAAAGTCATTTATTGCATATAATTTCAGATCGTTGATAGTGGAAACGGCTAAGCTAAGGGAAATGAAAAAGAAAAGCAATACGCGAACTTATTTCAAGTCTGCTAATATCCACGTAAACAAGGACATCCAAACAAACCTGTTCATCGTAGTTCGATCCCCAAATATAGGTCCAAAATCTCTAACTGAGATCAACCTCATACTAACAACCTAAATTTCGGTAGACAAATTCATCGCTTGGCCACGTCTCCTCCAATTTCATCTGTACTCCGGCGCACCAACAACGTACTCCACGGAAGTTGGTGAGCTGGGAAGCGCGACTGGAGCCCAGCCATGTAAACCTGGTACATGAGATAGTGTTGCTGAGTAGTTAATTATTTCTTCCTGTGCCATAAGCAAGGCGTTGAACACACCCAAAGCTCAAACGCTGTGTTCACCAAATCTGAGCCAAACTGCATCGGCACCAATGGTCTAACTTATCTAGCCTTTTATTTCTGCTGATCTAAGTGGTGAGGTTTGTGAATTGTACACTAAAGTCGAACGAACGGCTGAATTGTGCAATATACCATTTAGGACAATAGTGATGCCACGCCGGCGACATGGGTGGTGTTGATTTGCAAACGCGCCTCGATATTTTGCATTCTAATTTCTATGTTTCTCTTCAATTCCAAAGGCATTAGCACAACCACTAGTAGCTGATCTCCAACAAGGGTCAGCGCAGGAGGCGGACACTACCAAAATTGAAGAAATGTCTTACATTTTGAGGACACAATACATAGCCTGAAACGGACGACCGCCAGTGCTAATCTGTCCAGTGCCGCTTGGTACGTATGATATATGTCGCAGACGACGGCAATATGGTCAGCATACGCTAAGTCAAAAATTCCTTTAGCTGGTTGCATCTACAACCCTTATAACTCATGTACTGTAAGCACGATTTTCCTGAAATTTTTGATGGATAATTTTGAGAGGTATGGTGGAAGCAGGCATCTTTGTCTCACTTCGCTGGCATTAGTAAGGTGTGGTGACAGCTTGTGTAGGCCCTGAGTTTGCCGAAGCTGGGCGTGTAAATTTCGAGGACACTGTTTACATATTACTTACACATAAATCCTAAGCAGACTTCTCCAAATATTACGTCTATTCACCAGGGAAACACCTTTAATATCGAGGAACAAAGTAACGTTGGGCCGCAAATATATGTGACCTTGCTCTGACAACGGATTTAATGTGAATATGTGGTCGATGCATTGTACGCCACGACAAAACCTGGTTTGCTCCGTACGAGTTTTACGGGAAACGGTCAGCCTGTAAAGATTACAGAGGCAAGCAGTTTTGAAACGCTGGGGTTAGACTGGTTCCTCTGTGACTGTCGGTTTCCGCACGCAAGCTTTATTTAAATATTAGGACAATAATGGAGCGGCTGCAGTCGGTTTGAATGGTTTCGCGCTCCACAATTGCGCTAAGAATTCGCGTTAATCATTAACTTGTGCATGGTCCATGAATATAAGCATGGATAGATGAAGATCATCTGGTCTCGCGGAATTATTCACCTTCAACAGTCTGATCTCTGATTCGATTAATTAACAAAAGAGCAGATCTAATGGGACAGCCCAAAGAGCAAGGCGATCACTGGCCGTTGGTTTTATCTAAACATTCCGGTCGATTGAATTGATTTTCGAAATGCTCACCCCAACACTTCAAAGGTTTTGCCAAGTTGTGTATAGGCTTCCGTTCTCGTCAAGTACAGTTTTAATAACTTCAGATGTCCTGCTGCCTGTTTTCCGTAGCAAACGTACAAACGTCAGACGATTACCGGGGGCAGTTTCCACATATATTTCGGTCGCACGATGAGACCATCACGCTACATGTTTTCCCTTTAGGCTATGACTGATTATTGCCCAAAGCTCTTCTCGAGTCTCGCGTTTGCTGCCAGCCTATATGTGCCAGTGATCATTGATAAGTTCCAGGAAAATTGAAGTGTCCCAAGTTCTAGTCAAATTAGTAGATTAAACACATGACTAGTTAACAGCTTCAGGTCAGATCTGGTGAACATGTGACTAGTGTCCTTCAACTGTAATCAGTGAGGGCTTCCTAATCCGAATGCCAGCCAAATGAGATGCGCGTGCAAAACTCCTTGCTTTGACAGTTAGCTAGTGTCTGTACGCTCACACATCTAACAATGGCGGTCGTCAAATTGCACACGCAGATCAGCGAATACAAGTGAATGACCTGAGTCTATACACGTGCTCAAATCGTGCAACAGTTTTAGGCGCAACATCTCCGGATACAATTGATAGTGTTTTAATAGATTTGCGCCCAATGCTGGTTCAAGTCTATTGGACGTTATGTCACATTTTGTCAAATGCTGCGTCTGAAGTTAATGCTCGCAAAAAGCACGCAAGAAGCTTCAACCAAATGAATCTGTTGCTCACCTTGTTCATGCAATAAGCCTACAACACGGCCGCCCATATGCAGTTTCTCAGGGTACAATTTGCAAACTTGTACATTCAGATCGCCAGCAGACACTACAGTGTCGGTACTTTTTCTGTGGATATGGAGCTCGTTCATTTGACGTTAGAAAACGTAGATACTGATGTCAATCACACAAATATTTGCCCCGCGCGTCTTCGATGTTTTAAACGAGCCAGCCAATCTTCCCGCACACATCCGGCTACTGTTTAGGTTCCAATCAACTAGAACAAGTTAAGGCTCAAGGCCATAACAACACCGACTTTGCCAACACTCGAAGCTTCATCATCTCCCGAAGGGCTTAAAATGAATGCACTGCTAATGCCAGATGAAATGGAAAGCAGAGTGAGCACAATGCTCTTGTCTTTTAGGCAAAATTTCGGTACACACCGGATGTTATTTTTGAGGGTCTCTAATTTTGCCGCAAATGCTGCTGGTTTTTCTGCACTGTATCAATGTGCGTAATTATAGGTTTGATCATGAAGTGGATGCTGGGGGATCCAAATAATATCCGATGAACAATATTTGACAGCTTGGTTAGACAAAGACTTGCCGGTAGGGCCAAAGTGACGATCTGCGTGCGCATATTAGTTGCACTTAGAAGTAGAGCGCCCACCGAAGCATGATGTGGGAGGGCTAGGTTTGGGGTGGGAAACTGAGAGGACAAAAGTAAATATGGTATGGAACTATAAGGGTAACTATCGTAAGAAATAGAATTAGAACAGAGTAGGTCTTAAGAAGTAGTAAATAAACACCTATCCACCTTTCTCATTGCAGCAAATAGGGCACCGTTTTTTATTATCTGCTGTGGCCAGTGCATCAGAAAAGTATCTGTGAACAGGTGCATAGTATGATGTGCGCAGGATACGAACAGGTTACCTTAGCTCACACAGAAGAAATATTAGTTTTCTCAACCAAAGCCTACGATACAGTAGCATAACCGCAATAAAGCTGGTTTGGATGTGATGTAAGAAAGGTTCCACCTTATGGCTTAAGAAGCTGCCCACATTAAAACCCCAATCTGGAGGGCTTGAAGACGGATATTCTCTGTCCTCCACCGTCTGACCAATCTGATACGAGTGGTTTTAAAGGATCAAGGATGCACCACTAACCATTTCTCAGTGGATTACTGAGGCATGCACACCGTCGAACCAAGGTAACTGCAACCCACTTTGCCTTATGTAACATAAACTAGAACATAAAATTTTGCTTAATGAAACAGCGTTCGTGAAATATACATAGCTACATCTTCCCAAAAATGTAGCCCTAATAACTGAGAAAAATAAAATTGATTGTAATTTCAAAATTTTACTTCACTTGGGAACATCGTGAATCTGAATTGTCTATTTTACCAGAATAACTTCCGTGCAAGTTGTGATTAAGGGATAGATGATTGTACTTAGCTGTTCACGCCTACACTGGTGTGTCCCGTGTATGCCACTGAATACCTTATGTATTATGTTTAATTTTTCATGTACGCAGAGGTTGCGATAGCATTTGTTGTGCGATGAAGGTGACGAGTACAAGGGTTTTAGGATAACCTATGTAATCATCGTAAAATATGGTTATTTCCGTGTTTTGAAGGGAAATGAGTAACATAATTATCGAAGTTAAATGCGGGATGAAGGTTTAAATTATGTATGGGCTAGAGCGATAGAAACACTTTCTTTGAACGAACCCCGCATTATTAAGAATTAGTAAGCCTTTTCGATGTTTTAATGAATCCGAAACGAATCACCTAATCCAACCCATGATCAACCAATTTCCGCCAAATTTTCCTAATGATTCAGCCACCGCTCTTTCACTCAGGAGAAGTAAGGAAGACATAGAAAGGGAATGGAAGGAACTAAGTAAGAAACATAAAATAAGTGAAGAAAAACACCATAGAGGCGGCTAGATAAACTTCATGAAATGCAAGTTGGAAAAAATATGTGGTCAGGCGTAGCAAACGTTTCTTGTTTCCAACCATGCTTTTCCAACTGCTTATTAGTAGGCTTAGGTTTACTGACTAGACTTTCTGGAACCGAGTTCCAGCGATCGATAACTCGAATTAATAACCAATACGTTGCACCCATATTTTCGTAACGCGACTTGTGCACCTTCCTGTGAGGACCACGAAGACTAAAAACCAAGCCGAGCAAAGCAGCCAGCTCAAATCCGGTTCCAGTTAGACAGTTAACATGGAGTAAGCGTCAAAGCTTTTCGAAGTCGTAGGTTTTGCATGTTTTCCCTACCTGGGCTAACTAGACTCTCGGAATGTTTTTGCTTAGCTAAACACACTACAAACGTTTTCCTGACTCGCAACCCCTCCCAAGCTCCACTTATGTCCTAACGAGGCAATTTTGACAAGCGTAGCAGTTATATTCAAGATTTGGACAAATGGAAGCCATGAAGAGTATTCGATAACATTTTCTTTAAGCTAGGTCTGTGCCAAGATAGCAAGACCGATTTCAAGTAAAACATGAACGGTGAAGTTGTGTTGTGTGAGATCGTAGGAGACAGAGTTGCCGACACATGGGTCACCATGCTTGTTAGATTTTTAATGCATACTAAGGGATATGTGCCCAATTTGTCGCGGTGGCTATTTGCGCGAATGCTGCTGCGGAGATCATGACGAAGTAATTCCGTCATTGCCGAAACATTCAGTTTGCGTTGTTTGTGGCAGTTTTCCTGGTATACGGCCAGCAGTTCGATGCCAAAGTGTTGTAAATGGCTTTTACTTGTTGCAAACGTTCGGAGGAGAAACATATAGGTTTCCATTTCTTCCCATCATGTTGTTGAATATTGGTTAATGCATCGACGTCTAGGGCTACAGTCATGATATGGCGAGGTGCAGTCCATACTGAGTGTGTGTGGTGTGCTTTGACGAGGATGGCATCATACTGCTTTGTAAGGATTGCCTTGTGTGTTCGGGAAGGCAAACTAATTTTCAGTGCTTTGAGGTTGTACGTCAATGATGCATAACTGAGCGCAACAAATTTTAAAACGTGGGTAGTAGTTGTCCGGGACCACAATGTCGGCACAGGTTCGTGCACGATTTTGATGACCGGAGGTCTTTAGTTGCCTGGAAGTTGTCAAGAAGCACTTCGATTCCCGGTGTTGTGACGATGTGAACTAAAGATTATAGCATTGCTGTGCCAAACTTACGCTTAATCCCATTAGTTTTAAAGTATTGGGTGAAACGCAGATGAATTAAATGTAAGGGTCGTTGTGCCCGTTGACTAATGAACTATCAGTTGAAATCTTACGTAGTTTAAGGAATGGGTTGGCTAGGGTTGAATTTGCCGTTGATGTGCTAGAACATTTGTGTGCTATGGCACCGTCAGAAAACCATTCATAAAAATGCAACCAAATAAAAGTTGAGATTATATTTGTTTTAAAAAATGCTCTAACCAGTAACGTACTTACTAAAACTTGTTTGACCTCTACGGAACGTAATTATATCCTACCTGGGGTGCAAGGGGTATTCGTTTATCACGGTTACCTTCTGTGGGCGCAGCAGCCAGCTTGAGGAGCTATACAACTGGTTTCTTGGGGCTATCTGTTGTTGGATAAACACAGTCTAGGAAAACCGAAGTTTCCTGAGTTAAAATATATGTACGAACTCCGTCAAAACAACTGTAATTTTTCTACTGCAAGTCCGTTTGATCAGCACGAGCTGGATGGACTACCTTCAGCATAGTTTGCGTGCTTTTGCTTCCACTGCTATGCGTTACATTATTTAGCTATGACATTTTACGATATTAAGATAAGAAGTTGACTCGAGCTGGAGAAGGCGTAGTTCTGCGTTATGGACACGTGTCCGCGTTTTTGTCACGTAATTTTATTTAAGTGGCAAGATCTACTATAACCGAAAATTTTGCAAATATCTACAAACCGAAGGACATGGGAAATTCAATGCTTACGTTTGGAAGTGGTATTGTGACAGCTGTATATAAATGGCAGAACGCGTCGAAAAATTAGATAAGTTTGAACGGTCGATGTCTGCAAGTGGCTATTAAGTTTCAGTGGTTGCACTTAAGGGTGTCGTTAATGTAGCAGTTGGCTCGCTTGAAATAGGTGACTAACAAAACTAAAGCACTATTGAAAGTTATGAACTGGGACCCGGAATGGTAAGCTCGGAGCTTTACGTTAGTGGTTATCTTTAGTCACCATATAGAGCCGACATGAGAGATCCCTGCAGCGAAGCAGTAACGTATTTGTATGTAGCTGCGTGCTTTCAAATCAAAAAGAAAGTGGCAAAAGCAGCAACATAGTGAGTCAACTTTATTGTGACGGTGTAACTATATAGAGCGTTTGCGATTTTTACAGTTACGGGAAGCGTAAGGACGTGGAACGAATCGAAGGCATTTACTATGAGAAGGCTTCCTGTTGGCGGCTCGCTAATTGCGGTTGAACGATAAACAAATGTCGGTTGTAAGCTGGGTAAACGCACCAGGTACGCCTTTTGTATTTTGTTTCTATGACACAAAGCTTGGTTTATCGCGCTTGACAACATATTTCCTACAGCGAATACAGTATATGTGCTTTTAGAAAGGCGTTGCAATTTTCATCCTCGGCGGTTTTCCCTGACAAAGTAAGACTTGTCAAAGGGCCGGATACCTTTTCCTTTTAGTCACTGACTTTTAAACAGCTGCGGCAGACAGATCGGTCAACAAATACTGAGTTGGCAAAGAACAGTCTAATTAAACTCTAATATTTCTTTTCCAAAATGCGATAAAATGCTGTCGCTTATCTGCAAAGATATCCTCTGTGCAAGCCGAGATTCAAATAGATTACATATGGAGCAAGCAAATGAAATAATGGGAGTAAATGAAGTGGTTTCTAAGTGTAAAAGCCATACGGAAAGCATTATAAGTTTATATTAAGCTTTGCCTCTAGGGATTACTACTATCAGACTACTGTCGCATTACGGAGCACAAGGTTCAGCCGTGACATCCGTCTGTTCAAATAAACTGAAAACCGTCGTTGACTTTTAGCCCTCTTTTAATTGAATCATTCCCCTTTCCGTGCTCTTTATTTGCATTCCTTCTAAACTTCACGTTCGCTTAATAGGGTCCGTCTGCCGCTAATTGCTCACAATCATACCAAATTAGGACTGAGGCAACATTTCGTTGTCCCCAATGTTGAGCGTTATGTCTTTTTCAAATGCAGCACATCTCCTCGGTCTACATTGAATTCCCACAGGTTAGGCATATTCGCTTTGGCACACAACAAAATCCGTTTATTCTTTATTCTTTATTCCTAATTTGGATTAATTCCACTTTCTATTGGTCCGTATGCTGCTCGCTTCTCGTTGGATTTCGTCACTTTTAGGGAACAAACTTATTTCAGACATCTAAACAACAAGTGCATGGTAAGTGTTACAATTGCACAAACACTGCTGAAACGGATCATTTGCTCGAGGAAGTTGCGCACGCAATTATTTCGTCCGTTTGTGTGGCTCTCTACGTTCGCCGGATGGTTCCCCAGCTTATCACATATAAAGCTAAAGAATCCGAGACAGGGTCTCTCATCGCGATAATAATATACTATGAGACACAAAGATCTTAAACCTGCATGACCGGAAGGTCATTCGCCTTTGTAAAAACTCACTGACTATATAAATTATCCGGCATCTGACAAGTATACCATTTTTCGGAGTCCTGAAAAATTGGGTTAAATTTTGGTAGCAATATGTTTTCCATATACTTCTTACCTGGTGATCTACTGTTGACAATTAATTTCAACATTTATACAAGGAGCTTCTTGTAAATTCAAAAGGCAGATACTCGAGCCGAATCAAAGTAATTTCCGGTTGGAAAAATCGTGATTCATTGATAACATTCATTAAAGACAGAACAAATAATTTAGAATCTCTTTCGTTACAGAATAAACTATTTTGTTAGCTACTCATCCGGAGTTCTTCACTACGGTTTAACGGTTCAATTTGTCTTTTTTGCCTAGATTTCCAATCCAGTTTACCCCTACCCGGAGAGGACCATCTATATATTTTTCAAAATTTTTCCTCTCATCCACGTCTTCAAAAACATCAATATATTTCTTCGGATCTACACTGGAGAACTCAGGTGGTTCTGAAAAAACCTGAAAACATTGTCTTCGCAATAATATTCCATTCCTGACCTACCTGCCAATCGGGCCCAGCCATTGGGGTAGGATGAAACAGGACTTAGATACGAACGCACGTAGGTATTAAGAAAAAGAACCGCACCACAAGCTGAACCCCCACAACAGCATAAAAACCTTATATTTTCCATCAGGGTGAAAACTTGCTCTACACCACTTTTTCGTTTGGCCTTACTGCGATGTCGCACGTGATATAAAACAAGCCTCGACTTACGGATGCCGCATTTGGTTAACACGAAATTCGCAGCCAATTTCATAATACCTTTCTTTCAGCAGGATTGGAAATTGCGCTTTGCATTGACAGCACTTATATCTAGACGATTCCTCGGCAGGTAACATCGTCATGCGGCTTACTGTTTCCCTTTTACTTACCTTTAATTGTTGTGCACACATTACCATTGAATTACTCGATGAAAAAGTCATTATTACGGTCGTTTCCAGTCATTGGCTTATGACACGCCAAGGTGATAAACGTGCAATCGTGGAAAGAGCTTACACTTTTCATTAGGAACCGCATCAAATTACCTTACCACCAGTTATCATGCAACGAAAGGCAGCCGTATCATCAGCATTGCAATAGGACATAATCACGTAAAATAGTACAAGCTAAATAACTCATAAAAACAGATCCCTTACAACGGCTTTATTAGTTAACCATAACGTAGATTGGCATTAAACTTAAGCTGCATTAGCCATTTGGATACCTATGCAACAGTTACAAGTAAGTTCGCATGTTAACACTGACTTTACTAGGCAACTACCAAAGAAAATGGCTCAAACGCTTATCATTAGACACTCGGAACGGGACCAAGTTTGTCTCTCAATATTAGTCGAATATACATTCAGAGCTATTTTGCCTTTCCCTATTATTTATGTGGAAGGTACTTTGGTGAAATAGTAACGGTTATCTTGTATTATCCACTAAAATATATCCGTACGTGCTAGGAGTAAATAGTAGATGACTGCAGATGCGAGGAGAAAAGGTTTATAACAGCAAAATATAGCAAAAACCAATAATAGTTGCTTCAGTGAAGATGTTGTTTGATCGAGATTTGTCCAAATAAAATGATTTAACAAGCTAAGAAAGTGGAGTTCCAAAAACAAAACAAGTTCCATTGAAAAGAAGGACATTAAAACGTAAATAGTGAGTTCGTAGAAAGAAGTGAATAGATAGATTTACTACACGACTTGAACCCAACTCTTTAGTAAGCTAAAAAATTAATTTAATTGTACGGTTAGGTTATTCACCAGTTAGTAAGCAGTATCAGTATGGTAATAATCATCTCCACTTATGAAGATAAAGAAAGCTTTTGTCTCTATGAATAAACTTGTAGCGGTAGCAGTGGGATAGAACCGATACATCTATGAACATTTCGTAATAAAAACAAAGAACAAAGTCGGCCGCGCCAACAGACACCTGGGATGCGTTCCGAAAGCAGTGGAGAAAATGATGTTGCAATATTTTTAAACTAGTGCAAAACTATTGAAACCTTCAACCATGCTACCATAATATTACATGTAAATTTGTTTCATAAAAGCGATCGGATGCAACTAGGGGCATGCAGACGCCAGATCGGTAGAGAAGTGATCACATGTTCCAAATGAAGAATGATTAATGGAAGTGGTACAGATTGTTAAAGTTATTTTCAGAGATGAATCTGTTAGACCGAAATCAACATGCAACATAGGTCGGACAACAGATGGAGGCGGATTGGTTGCGCCAATGTAGCGTAGGGACTAGTATTCAGTCCAGAGCAAAAATCATGAAACCAGAAAACCAGAGCGTGGAGGTATGTTACGGTTACTTAGAATCAGAATATTCAGTAAGTTCATGAAAAATGTTAGCTAAGGGTACAAATTCTGCTGTAGGGATAAGTGGCTACGATGGTGAATGGGATTGTTAGAAAGCAATCAAACATATCGCTAGAATCAAGGATCGGCCAGCATGCATGATTAGTGCTTTATAAGTGGAGACATCAGCGCATTGTCTAAAAGTTAGTTGTACCTAAATATTTGATCTTGGATTAAGACATATGTAGACAGATATATGTAGCTTCGTGGCACACGGCCGTTTTTAATGGATAGATGAAACCAAATCAGGCACGTGGAAATAAGAGAACTTTGGTGGATGTGGCAACTGTGTGGCGATTAGCGCGGCTCAGTGTAAACATAGGCTATGAGGTAGAACATTGTGCAGCGAAGGCTGTCTGGCAGCGCTTAAAAGCTTGGCAGTATTAATTAGTAATAACAGTTTAAGCTGGGAAACTTAGGTCTAGAGTGATTAAATATATACCCAATGGAGCTAACGATGAAAAAAGGGAGAAATAGGTGACGGTACATAGTAACTTACCACGTTGCACCGGATTTAGATGTCGGTAGTTTTGAGAGGCGTAAAGCTCAAAGTGGTAAAATCCGGCGCGTTGCCTGTAATCAAAGTTACAATAGTTAAGCGAGGTTAGAAAAAGTCAGAAGCAGCAAGACGCTATAAACTAAGGTGCAAGAAAATTCCGGGATAATGGGTTTGATAGCGAAGCGGAAATGAGTAAATAAGTGAAAAACTGACGGGCTAATTGCGTCTGCGGCAACTGAGGCTAAGCAGCAAGGACACGACGGTTAATCGCAGTTATATATGTATATCAGCATAGAAAGTTTATAATTTGTAGACGAAAAAGTTTAAGCATAAAATCTGCGATTTCGATGGAGGTGGATGACATTGGGTATTGAGAAGTTAAGGCACTAAGGTCCCAGGGGGCATCAAGTAAAGGGACTACCTCATGAGGAATAAAGCGGCGTGTTGCCGGTAAGAGGGGTAGTTTTATATAGGTTGGAGTGAAAGAAGACAGAGGCAGGTATTTATAAGCTTTAATCGTCGTGAATTGCAGTGTGCAAACTGAGCAGGTCCTTGTTAAAAATAGGAAACAATGGTGGACGGTTTTCTTGTCAGAAGTTAGGCACTCGTCAGTCTAGCCGCAAGCTAAAAGAAAGCTAATTGTACAGGGATCCCTTAGACCTGCGGCTGTTAAAAATTGATCGGTCTCAGTTATTTGGATAATTTTTGACAACAGAAGAGCAGCGATAGGACGTTAATGTATAACAAAATATGCGTTCAATTTTTAAATAGCATCAGTACATATATGTGGATATTTGATCGTCCATAGGATTTAACAATGGTCTCAAAATAGAGCAAATATTGGCGGTCGTATTGCATCCAGAAGTCAAGAAACTTAGTCGTATGAAAGAAGAATCCTTGACTTGACGGTTAACATCCACGTTAATGTCCGTTTATTACGATAACTTTAGGCGCAACACTGTACTACCGGTGCTTGAAATTCCGAAGATGTTGCTCCCTGTTGAGCTGGAGTGTACCAACGTATTTAAAACATCACTTAAGTCAGATATCGGTCTTCCGTGTAATCGGATACTTCAAAACTGCGGAAAGCATCGCGTTCCCTTCAACCTAGATGGCCGTCATTACGAAAGGTTCGACAGCATCGTAAGCAGGAAGATACGGATACGGTGAAACTGAAAAGTGTGTTGTGCCAAGTGTACAGAAAGCGGAAATGGTAGATACACATTATGATAAAACGATTTTAAACTAGTTGCACCCGCGGCCACTGACGGCACACAGCTAACACGCAATGAATAAATGAGCAGCGCTCTCTTTTGGGACAGTCGAACTGTTATAAAGGTTCCAGCTTAGGTTTCTAATAAAAGTGTAGTTGGTTTGTGGGGTTATTTGGAGATGGAGGCTGATGGAAGCTATGGTGCCGTACCTCTGGAGTTACTGGCGTTTAAAAAGCCTAACGAAAACTTCACGAGGGTTAAAGCGGCTCGTAGCCTTAGATATTAGTTGTTTTTAAATAAAAGAGCTAAAGAAGGCAGAGGCGGACCGTTGCAGGTAAATTTAGGCGAAATGCTCTTTTGAAATAGAAGTAGAAACAAGGCATGTAGTTGCCAGTAAGAGAAAACCATTTTGGACTGTTTGCCGCTGTGACGCTTATCGGTTTGCTTTATTGACACATGCTGGAGAGACGGAATTTAGGCGGCGTGTATATCGGCATCTTCTTGCTAGTTGCAATAAAGTCTAAATATCACATGTGCGGGTTATTTGGGACAATACACAATTATAGCTGTTATGGGTACTATTGTAATTACTACTGTCTGGTTAGTATTTCAGCAGTCGTTGCTCCCGCATGATGGATACGTCAGAACAAGTGAAGGCACTGTTTTGTCTTTGTGAGAAGAAACGCTAAATATTTAACGGTTGCTGTTGTCCGCTACAAGGATAAGCTGGGACGTTTAGAGTAACTCGTGCGTATAACTTGGGAGGAACAAGTTCAGACATGTAAGCAGAAATAAGTGAACAATTAGGTGAACGGTTTTCCTCGGAGAAAATTATTACACAGCAGTGCGTGAGCAATCATTGAGGATGGATTATTGGCGGAAATAGCTTCTAAGCATATGTAATATATTTGGTGTAAATGCCTATGTCTTAACAGTTATTGCTAAAGCAAGTATAATGTTCGACGTGTTCGCTATATTCCTGGGTGGATTATTAATCTGAACGTGAGATATATGCTAACATCTTAGCGTATAATTAGAATGACTTTTGGTTATATGTCCAATTGTATTGCATTGTGAATTATATGCGCATTCGCCGGTCATGTTCTGTATAGCTGACATTTGGTTGTTTAGTGCTTTCTTGCATTGCCATTCCTCAAACCGCAAGAGGAGTAAATCTTTTTCAATTGTGGTACCTTGAAGTTCTGATGCACCATAATTTGAGGATTTTGGAGCACGTATACAGCAAACTAGTGTTCATTCAACCTTAAGTATGAAGCTTGGCTAATTCGTAATATCTAACGGAGACTGAATGGAAAGTATAGAATTCCGAGCCTAATTCTAGACGAAAAGGAATGATCGCTCTCTCAAATGTTGCACTTACTATGGATAAAAGCTTTGGCTCAGTTACTACAAACGCAGTTAATCCAACTAACTTGCCGGTTGTAAAAGCACCTCCAAATAAAATGCGCTCTCGCTTTGCCGTGCTTTAACACCCAGTGAAACATGCACTTGCACCATTAGTGTATTTTTAACTGACATAGCTGCCCTTAAAATAGAAATGTTCGTTACGTAAGCAGATATTGTAATACTTTGCTATTGTCCCAAGACGCTGACATAAAAACTCATAGATTGAGACACAATGTTGTAAAACCCTTCGCCTTATAACGAGTTTTTTCTCTAATGTTAAAGTCTAAACATGTGTTATCGTGGTTCAGCAATGTGACATTGTTAGATGGGACTGTGACATCGCAGTACCGTAATGGTTTTCCTAATGAGTGCCGTTTTAGAATCCTAGGCAAACTGCCAACGTAAACCGAGCGTAGAAAAGTACACTAAAAATGGGAGCTGCCCTTTCCGCAGAGGTGGACGGTCGAGCTTCCTATTTAACCCACTATTGTCACCCGTCAAATAATGACTACATACGAAGAACGTTGTGATGTCCTTTTTTTATTAAAACTTGGTAACAAAAATATTATTCACTTATGGTTAAATGTTTGTTTATCCACCAATTATCATATTTTAACTGTAGCAGAAATTTATACATTGAACATGGTCTGTATCCGTCGAGGGCGCCACTAGCGGGATTTTAAACACGAGCTCATATCCGTCGGGAAAGACATCGTCTCATTTTAGCGGAAACGAATTTGCTCGCGAAGTTGCTGTGGTACATTTGTATGTAGAAAAGTGGTGTTAGCGCAAGAAGTGGAAAAGCTGTTAGTCGAAAATAATAATTGGGAAAAAGAAGTGCTATATTCTATAATTGTGTGCGACATGTTCACATAGTAAAGTAATTCTCGTTGCTAGGTAGCAAAGGCAGCAAGTGCTCAAATACACTTGCTGGGACAACGATTATTTAGAATGGCGGAATAAAAACAAACGTAATCATGGTGAATTTTGCTAGGGATGAGGACCCGAATGGGGTAGATGGATTCGAAAATTAAAATTGTGCGTCTGCGGATCATACGTGATCAAATATTTAAGTGACTAGATATAAGGGGAGTACTGATGTCCGCGTAAATGCATTATGTCAAGACGGAACTCCAGATCACAGTGCAACTAAATGCTGAAATATATGCGTATGAGATGCGAAAGAACGAGAAGGTGTTATTATGAGGTAGTATAACAGGAAAATCTCTGGTGTATTGCAGGCATGGTGTGCTAATTGATTGAAGTGGGACGATTAGACGCAAAATAAGGCTTTGAAAGTACCGGATATCACTGTCGCCACAAGCTTTTGGTGTGTCGTTTTTCGGAGAAGAAAATAGCTGTGCATGGCAGTTCTGTAGCGTACCGGAAAACTCGTACTTTCAGTAGTTTACATTTAAGTTTAGGGTATTTTTAACATTCAAAACGTCCACTTGTTTTACTCACTGCACGTCCGTTGACATAAGGATTTTGTTGAGCAACATACGGCACCGTTTCTCGCTCTGACTGATTCGCTTCCTATTTTGAGAACCAGCATAATGTACTTTGGGTTTAGTCGCCACCGACTGATATACTTTCTAGTGTTTGCCACGTCTTACATGGTATTGATTACCGACTAGTAGCCCAGCATCCATCCGGCAATTGGTGAAGCACTATTAGGAACACCCCATCAACCATTGTGATTATCAATGCATTTCATAAATAAATAAAGGTTTTATTCTTTAGTAAAACGAGACACCTCTCTGAAGGCGCGATCAAATATACATACAAGCATAGCTTCTTTGGCATAGTAAAACATTTCGTTTTAATGAAAGATATAACAGGAAACCTGTAGTCCATACGAGTGAGCATTTTTTCAGGAAATAGTCAGACCAAGAAACATGATGGCGCCGATGAGAGTAAAATCGGTCAAAATTGTTGTGTCAAGATACAATTTGGCATGAATTCGCCATGTAGTAATCCATGAGCAAAGGAGCCCAAACAAGGTTTTGTTGCAATCAATGATAAGCTCGTGCCGGTGATTTTTTGATTCATTGCTAGTAAACATATTGTTTTCCCAACTACCCCATATTTTTGCTTCTGTTTGAAATAGAGTATAGAAGATGAGCAACCTCCATACGCGGTTAATGCCGTTGAGCCAGTCCCGGTCAATTCCGTTGCGGTAGCTCCACTATTTTGAGAGAACGCTCCTTTGTAATGGTGTTTGAGTTTAGAATCCGTCCAGTGCATTAGTAGGATTTCTTTTGATTTGCCATGTATAAGCAGCTAATATCTTGCCATCCTCAAAGTATATCTTCGCAGATGAGATACAGCATAATTTTCTCCAACTTGTACTGAAATACGAGACTCTTTATGAGGCTATTATTCATTGAATCAGGCCTTCTGCCGAGTTCCGACTGCAGCAACTATTTAGTGATCTGCAACCAGGAGACAAGTTTCATCTTTGTTGCATGAAATGCGACAACTCAACGTTACGTCCAACACGGACCTAGGGATTCTCCACCAGCTGTGGATGTAACGCCTTTCTGAAAGTACTCAGTCTATCCTTGCAGTAGCAGGTGACTGGCAAATCAAAGCGATTGCAGATATGGCAAACCGCGTCATCGAATGTGACCAGCCAGGGACTAAACCTAAATCAACTAAGCAGCTTTGTGCTGACGGAACCACGACGGCAAGCGCGACCGTCCAGACATCGGCAATAGACATATTATCCTCGCAGTTATCGTCGCTTCAATGCCAGATCCAGGAACTGACATTTAACCGTTAGCGCCGCAACCGCACTGGATCATCGCCCAGTCCAACAAAACCTGAGGCCACAGGGTATTGCTTCGACCACTAGCTATAAATGTTCCGCCACGCCGGCCCGTAATGGCCAAGAACGTCGGAAAAGCTCAATGTCTTATCCTCTATATTAGAGCTCATGCTTCGAAGACCCAGTTCTTAGTTGACACAGTGGCGGAAGTCAGCGTCATTACCCATATGCCAGGTAAGAATCTCGCATCTTTATTGATAAGACTTAGTGAGGCCAAGAGCAAGCCACTAGCCACCTACGTTCATCGGTCGCCTACCAATGATCTAAGACTTCGGCGCACGTTCCACTGAGTATTCAAAGTCGCTGCAGTCGCCTTTGCCATCACCGGCATTAACTTTCTCAAGCATTCCGCCATCTCGGTCTATGCGAAACCTCTGAAGATTGCCGGCACTGCAACGAAACTCAGTGTACGTGGCAGCGCCGTCAATATCACATCTATAACACCGGACTACGCGTTTCCCCAGACCTTGCCAATGTGCACTAACATCTCTTCCCCGTATACCAAGCTTGTGCAGCCAATGAACGCAGCCTTGTCAGTGGCAGCGCAGGTCACGCACCTCACACGGACGAATGGCCCAAATGTGTCAGGCCGTCCACTTTGACTACCACTAAAAAAGTAGCTAGGGCGGAATTTGAGCATCTGCTTGAACTTGGAATAATCCGCCCTTTCGAGAGCCCTTCGTCCTCTCCCTTGCAGATGGTGTCTAAAAAATCTCGCGACTGGCGCCCTTGCGTTGGTTACCGCGCACAGAATCGCCTAACCGTCCCAGATAGGTTTCTCATCCCCCATATGTATTATCATTCAGCGAGCCCCGCAGGTAAGACGATATTCAGCAATATCGACCTCGTTCGCGCCTATCACCAGATACCGGTGGAAGACAATGACATTCCTGAAACAGCCTTCATCACTCATTTGGGCATGTTTGAATTTTTATGATTGCCATTTTGACGTTGCAACGCCCCACACACTTTCCAACGCTAATTGCACAGCATCACTCGTGGCCTAGAATTGGATCATTTTTTCTTCGTTGCTATTTAATAGTCAGTTCCTCAGGACAAAGACACCTAGAGCATCTTCGAACGGTCTTCCATCGTTTGACCCAAGCAGTTGTCAGAGTCAACCAGACTAAGTGCGAACTCAGCAACCCAAATTTAAAATTCCTAGGCCATCTCTTTTCATCGAATGTTATCGAAGTCTTTCCTGATAAGAACAAGGAAATCAAGGACCTCCCAGCTCCGACCCCGTTAAAAAGCACCTCTGTCAAATTTTTGGTTTGTTAACCTACTATCGACGCTACATTCCGCTTTGCACTTAGCTCATGCAGCCGGGTACTGACCTACTCAGATTAAATGGACGTTAGCCTGCTTTCACTGACGCAGCACAGACAGACTTCGCCGAGCTCAAGGATGCTAGCCATCCTAAAGCTCTCCGGATCGAATGTCCCCCTTTATATTACTACTGTTGCCTTAGAAGACCCGTTAGGAGCCGTCCTTCAAAAACACGTCAATAGGCAATGGCAACCCTTGAGTTCTCCTCCAGCGCCTGAAGCCAGCGGAATCACGCTACAGCACGTTTGGCTGAGAACTGCTCGCCAATTACCTAGCTCTTCGTCACTTCCCGTACACACAAGAAGGCCGCGATTTAACGGCCTACACTGCTAACAAGTCTCTTAAATTTGCCCTTAACGCTGCTTGCGAAAACTACTCACCACGGGAAACAAGACAGATAGACTATGTCACGCGGTTCACTACTGACATTCGGCATGCCTCAGGTGTCGATTATCCCGTCGTCGACGCTCTCTCACGCGTCAATGTTACTCTCCAGCTTTTGCTAACCGTCGACATTGCCACCATGGCATCGACTCAGACACAAGAAAATGGTATCCAGCGCACCCTGCAGTGCACTTTGCTGCATATTATACCTGCTCCTCTCCAAACCAAGGAAGGAACCATTCTCCAAGACAATTCCACTTTCGTGCTAGACTCCTGGTGCCCGTCTCCTTCAGACGCATATTCTTTGACGTACTGCACTCAACATCACCTTCTGGTGTCCTTGCATCTTTGAAACTGGTCACGGAACGTTTCGTTTGGCCAAGCATAAAAAATGAGTTTTGTACCTGGGCTCGCGCCGGCCATCTATTCCTGCGCAATAAAATACATCGGCAAAACCGCAGTCTTCTGGGTTTATTTCCAGCCACGTACTCTCACTTTTCGCTTATAAACTTAGACCTAGTATGTCAATTGCATCTTCACGCGGATTCGTATGCATCCTTACATGTGTCGGCAGCTTCAGCAAATGCTTAGAAGCCATACCCGTACAATACTGCACCGCTGAGACTGCTAAACTTGCCTTCTTGGATCAGTGGGTATGGAATTACGCATGCCCATCCACCATTGCATTTGACCAATGAATGCCTTTCGAATTTTCATATTTCGATACTTTCTGCAAACCTTCAAGCTGTCGCCGCCTTCGTAACGGAGCGCAGCACACACCCACCAACGGGTTACTTGGGCGCTTCTACAGGCAGCTCAATTCTTTGCTTTGCGCCTCGTCCGACCTCAGGTGGAGCGAATCTTTTCTGTCATGCTCTCATGCTCTTGGGTATTCACGGCAACATCAAATCTGACTTGCAGTGTGCACTCGAAGAACTGGATTACGGCAAAACGCTCAAGTTGCCACGAGTGTTCATTTCACAAGCCACACCGTCGGGCAAGGTTCCGCTTACCTTTGCGTCCTCCTAGCTCAACTAGTGCGTTCACTCCACCCAAATCCGCCCCTCAAACAGCCTAGTGATGTGCATCTGCACAGGCGGCACATCTACCTGCAACCACGTCTTTACCTGCACCGACGCAGTGTATCTCTCTCAATATCCTCTTTACACTGGCCCTTTCAGAATTCTGCATAGGACTCTGTAAAGTTGGACCAGAATGGTCGCAGAACAACGGTGTCCATCGACTGCCTCAAAGCGGCTTTCTTAGACGAACAACTTGCCAACCTATCTGATGCACTTGCTCAAAAAACGGTACCTGTAATGACTTTCGGTACACTTGATAGCACAAAACCCTCCGAACCCTCTTAACCTCAACATATCCCGCAGCGATCTTCGGGTGGAGACGGTGAACCAGAAAAGCCGTAGCTGCACATGTGAAACTAACGTCGGAGTTGGACTTACATGCCGACACCTGCTGCAGTTCGTACAGCTAAACATCGCGGATGTCAACGGACTGCTGTCAGCCGACGGTGGACAAAAGCGAATAACGGACAATTGCGGTTTCAATCGCGTCGTTGGCACATCATTAATAAAAAGGAAGGAACCGAGCGCCATTTTGGGTATTAATTTAAACGACTTATGTGCATTTTATCAGCAACTGCAACCAGTGCAATTTGGCCTGTCTGCCGCTTGGCAACGTAACTTTGTTCAGCAAGCCGGCCCGAAAGAAATGCCTTCTTTCGATACCCCTATAGTGCACCTGACCATGGACAAAAACACTGTCGATTACAACCAGCTAACGGAGTCCACATTTATGAAGTTCGACGCTGCAGGTCTCCATCTGTCGGCAGTACCGGCAGAGCTTGTCACATCGGCAACGGATAACGTGGTTTTAAGCGACGAATTCAATATGACTATTGCAAGGTCGGATGAAGAATGCACTATACCAGCGGATCATCCTGCTACACTGCCGTCGGCCGCTGTTTACGCCGCATTGGATGCACCCCGGAATGCAACATTTTGCGGAAAAACCAACAATACAATATTTTTCAAATTTGGTGCTAGATAAAGGGATACGGCTTACAATATCCGGAATAAAAAGTGCATCGATTAATAAACTAGGCTCAATGCTCTTTTGCACCTGTTGGTATCAACGTAGCTATATTCTGCGGCCCACGTACTAACTATTTTCTTGTGCTTGTTCTGCGAACAAATATTTGTATGACACTGCACAGTGAGGTGTTGTCCTTTGGCAGCCCCGTTATGCCAATTTGTTTTACCTGTTTTGCTTACCTGCATGTGCGCTAATGATACCGTTAACTATATACCACTATACTAACGATTACAACGCCATGTAACAAAGCACAGATGCTAATTATTTATTCTGTTTACTTCCACCGAATAAAGGCAACCATAGTTCAGATGGTATTGAGGTGTAATCAGTTTTACTTGGGACCAGCATGTCTACGGTTGTTTCCTGTCAGTGAATAATGCTAGATAATTATCCGTACCTGATTTGTCTATCCTTCTGACGTATCAAAGAATGGGGTGGAATAAAATATGAAGACAAAACCACCGTTGTGCAAAGTAAAACGCATTGATCGCTTCTGCTGAAACTGTATATATCGCCTTATTATCGTCTTTTGTAACTTGCGCACATAATACACCTTGTAAATAAATGAATAAATAAATAAATGTTTCACGCTCGAATTTTTCGCGGTAAGGCTAATCAAGCATGATCAAAACCTACACGGTTATATTTCGCAACAGACAGGTTGCTATGTATGTACGCTGCAATGGCCGAATGAAGTTCTTGTTGCGGAGATTGAGGAAGTGATCATGAAATATGCAGGCGTCAATGGTGAGGATACTTTGGGTTCAATGGCGCATGGTGAAAAAGTAAAGACATGATAACTGTTTCGTAAACATCATATGTAGACAGAAGGTTCCTTGTTATTGTACGAGTCAAGATGATAGTAAAGTATGACTCTACTCGACTTGCAGTATGTAGTTCTGGGCGGTGACTTGATTTATTGGTGAGTCACATCCGCGGTGGTCGACGCAAAGTCGTCACCATGGACCGTCTAAAGCAAGCCTATACGGAAGAAACCATCTCGCGTACTTCGTCTAGTAGTGCTTCGTGCGACGTCGCAGCTTACAGCACCGGCTATCATCATCCTGTTATAGTTCAATCAGACAACGATGCCGGTGTGCAAGCTTTAGTCGTCCAGACACATCCGATATCCAGCCCGCCGCATCGCATGACCAATCGCAGTTATAGCGAGGTGAGTTAGCCGATGGGCTCTGCTCCCACAAACGGTGTAAATGCGTCTATTTTCGTAAATATTTAACTAATTGCCTCGTTTTTTGATCTAATAAAGTTTTGAAAAACAATTAAACATCAAAAACCTCCAATAAGACTTGATATAAAAAAATGCATATCCATGCGATATTAACACGCATATCAATCGTGCATGCTTTCTGGAGATTTATGCGCGTGTTCCCCTATTTCTTTTTCTCTACGCGCCCCAACTTCCTTCCTCGGTCGACTGGCTATCACGAGCGATATTCCCGAGGAATTGGACGCGAACGGTTGTCGTTTCCCTGCGAATCGTGTCGCTACTTCGCGTCACGAGGGTCGTTTGTTCGTGGGATGAAGGCTATTTTCCGTGCGACGGCTGGTCATTTTGGCGAGGAGTGGGGTGCGAGGGAGGAAGAGCCTACTCCCAAGCGCATCGCTTTGCAGCTGCGGAGGTTGAGGTCCCGTCAGCCTATTTCTGGACTAATCAATATTTCCTAGCCAGACAAGACTGATCCAAAGGGTAACAGAAATGCACCATGCCCTGCAATCAGTGAATACTCAATCAAATACGTCAAAGCGGACTCCGATTTCCGGCGAATCTTCATTTAACACAAACGTTCGCGCATTCGTACGCTGCACGATTTTGCCCAATGAACCTCGATTCAACAGTCTTTTGCGACATTGAATGTAGTTTATGTTTAGGTTTCTAGTGGGAGCTCCGTAGAGCCTAAAAAGATAACTGCTATTTTGCATGTACTATTTCGTTGTTTCCAAATTTTTCCGTGTGTTTTCTTGATTTGACATTTCTTAAAACCCACTCGACAATTGACCGCATTGTAAGGTCCCGCGCTAACGTGTATTTGCTCTCTTGCTTTATCAGTCTACGCCTTTTGTAGTCCATGGAATAAAGTCCGCTCTCTCCGACTCCAATTGTCTTCCGATATCCGCGCTTACTTCCCGCACCGTGGTGCTGCCTTCTTTTTGGTTGAAGGTTTACGCGTTCGCTAATACACCTGGCCACTGTGCCAGTGAAATTTGGGCAAAACGTATTGGTCCTCGTTGAAATAAGGGATTGTTATCAGTGCACGCAAGTGAGCAGCGATGTACTAAGTGTATAGTTGAAGCCGGAGTTTGTTAACGAAGTCTCAGTCTCACAACCCTACTACTCGAAAGTGCTTAGGAAGAAGCACAATACCGAGGCGGGAATAATGTGCGGTTATTTTCCTCATGGCACCGTAATAGTAATGCTTTGCACTTCAGCTCGTGAACTGTGCATGGCCCAGCTGCCTAACGGGTGGAGACGAAAGGATGACAACCACGGAATGATGCGGATTACAGAGCGGTACTAACTGTTTAAGCCGGAGTATGATGTTCGCGAGCGAAACCGCTGTCCGCGTCAAAGGACACCAGTAATAAATGAAATAATGATAACCGATCGTAGTGAATGTTAATGCAAACAAGACTAAACATACCTCCGTTGTGTTGTTATAACAACAGTAAGCCGAACCTTCGATTGAGAATAGTAGTTGCAATAGTGTGGTAGAATTGGTGGTTACATGAAGGAACAGAAAGTGCGAAGGAATAGAACGCAGTTGGTAAACGTGTAATCAGTGGATGGGAAAAAGTCAATAACCTAAATAGACGGTTACGGAAGGCAGCGAAACTAAGTCTTCACAATCGACCACATGTTTGCAGAACGCACTGGCGAGAATTCACCACATTGAATGCTTCTTGTCAGCAATGGTATAAAAAATCTAAAAGCCAAACGACTAAGACAGCTACTGTATATGTCCTACTCCCTTATCTCAATGAAGAATACAGCAGAGAACACTCACCTTATAAGATAATTATTGCAAACTAGATAATAGGAAATATGAAAGCCAAAAGAGTGAGGTGAATACTGGGTGATTATACCCCGCTCCAGTTATTTGGCTAACCACGTAAAATCGACCACAGTGTGCTGAGCAGGTATACGCAACACATATAACTCTGCTATATCCGTTGCATCAGGCTTGTGTGATGTATAATATGCGGTCAGTGTACATGCGGACTGCCGTCCCATGACGTATTGCAAGGGAAGGTTGCGGGCTCTCAGAGAAATGAGGCCAGATTAGTGAGACGCCAATGGCATTATGTGGGAACCGGATTATCCACGACAGATGAACGTGCAAACCATAGAGAAGTCCATAGCTAAGTTGCTCAGGTGCATTAAGCGGAACAATCTCATTGCATCTGTGCTCTGTTAAAAGATGAGCGCAAGATCAGAGTATAGTACAATATGTCATACAGTGTTATAGTTTCATCATACACTGTAAACCTCTACGTGTAAGCATATTTGGGTGGTTATTTTGACACGTATGCGTTTAGCACAGCACAATTTGACAGTGTGTGATTTCATAAACAAGATCCTTATATGTTCAAGATGTGGGACATCACAACTGCGGAATTATGAGTGCGATAAACCGTTTCACAAATATCAACTCTTTTTCACCTGAATAAAATTTTTCTCAGGTGCGACAACTTTGGTCTCACCTCTTATTGACACCTGTTATTACCTGCCATATGGTATATACGTAGGGGCTAATTTTGCATTTTTTAACGGCATGCTTGTTCCTTTCAAAAGGAAACTCCACAAATGAGAACGGATATTCCATGTTGATTTGACTGAAATGTTTATTCTTGTAGTATTGGCACCCGCATATCGTCAACATAATTAGAGTCTTCTACTTTTAATTGACCGCTGTAAAATTTCGGTCATTTGCTATGTACCTACCATTATAGCTTGGTTTGGCCAGCTGCATGTTCATTTGTTAATTTATTTTGCATCAACTGATCGCTAATATTCTCTTGTACAATCATGCCACCACGCTCACTGGATTCAGGAGAGCCAACAATCCGTCCATATTGGACCTTGACTGAAGAGCTCACGGTTGACAAGTTAATGTTGGATACTCCATTAAGCCTCAGTGACTATGTACTAATAACATTTGAATACGTGTGTTAGCAACAGTATCCATATGGACACCTGGAACTAACTCCTTCCATCACACGCTACCACGTATTGCAATAACTCGACGACTCAGCTGCTAGGGAATTCTGAAACAACATTCCCCATGACAACGTTTGGGCAGAATTCCTTAATAGACTCGGTGACGTCGTCAACAAAGCATCAAAGACCAAATCTCTTCGTCCCGCAAAAATGCCATCAATTCGAAGATGTATGATTTGCAAATGACTGGCGACATGGTATGTAGCATGGCGTGCCTAATATATTAACCCCGACTACGAGACTTGGGGCCATTTCCTGACCCTTCGCAAACGATGCACTTCATTTGTCCGTGATGACTATGTAACTAACTTATCAACAGTGCCCACCCAATAATTAATGGCAAACAACAAACTGTTATTTAGGCGTGTCAATAATCTTAACAAAGTGAAGTTTGGCATCCCTCCAGTTATCACGACAGGCGGTAGAGTACAAAGCGCCGGAGTAGCAGCTAATGCCCTTGGCTACAGTATGCTTAAATTTTGGAACTCGAAGCCTCTACCAGTCCATGATGTCTTGCACATCCTGAATCCATTGCTTACATATATAATTTTTAACCCAACACTTATGCTAAGTAAGTTACTCGCACTGTGTGAGCATAGTTCTCCGGGAGCAAACAACATCAGCCCGAAAACACTGAATGCTGTGGCCAACAATATAGCAGAACAACCGTCACCTACTTTCCTATGGTGCTTTGATAAAGAACAAGTCCCAGCTATATGGAAGAGTGAGATTATCACAACAAATTTTAAAGCCGATTGTGGTTCGGAGCCTGCAAACTATCGCCAAGTGACTCTCCTTCCAGCATTCGCGAAGTAGATGAAAGCAGGCGTCTCTGAGGCTTTAATGGACTACCTGGAAAAATACAATATTTTTGCACCGGAGCTTCATGTTTTCCGTCAACATCACCAAACTGTTGATTTCACGTTTTAGCTGGATAAAGTGACATATGACGGGGTCGGACTTGACGTGATTATCTGGGCTTATTCAAAGCGTTTGACCACCTGGATTACCGCAAACTACTTTAAGGTTTATAGAGCTACGGAAGCAAAGAACATGTACTTGGTTGGACTAAAAGCTTCCTTCACTAGACGAAGCTTCAATTACGAGCTAACGGATTACTCCCTACCTCGATTGAGGGGTAAGTTGGAGACGAGGAGGAACGGCAGTCAAAACTTCGGGCTCATTCGCGATGCCTTCCATCGGTTTGAACCCAAATATATATACACAAAGTATTTCTCAAACTATATTTCCACGTGCCACTGCGCGTGGAATATGCCATTCAGGCGTGGCAGCCGTAGCAGAAACAGGATATTGTTGCTTTCGAGACACTTCAATGACAGGTATCCAAAAACGTCAGAGGCCTCTTTACTCTGTCAAATTCGCTTAGACTGTAAACTCTAAGAATTTACAGTAGTCGATACCAACTTTCGCTGGGAGATCTCCAAATGGTTAAGCATATTATGAAGTAAACAAAAGGCATTGTCCGTTCACTGCTGGCCTTATACCATAACACAAAACCAGTGGTAATTTTCTGAAAATGACAATAACGTGTAGCCGGCTTGAATACCGTAGAAATTTCCTTTCCCTTTGCGTGTGTTCGTCTGTGAACGTCCTCCCTATTTATGTCGTATCTGCAACTAATTTGGCAATATTTAAAAAACGAGTTGACGATGCAATGTCTTATTTACATTTCATGACCTGCATTATTATCGATGAACCACAGAACGCAATCTGACCGTGTGCTGCCAAACTCCCAACAAATGGATATGTAGATTTATATGTTTAGTACGCGAACACCTCCAGCATTCTACATAAGTCTATGGTGAGCCCACCAAAACGCATTTCAAGTTATCATGCAATTCACAATTGGCAAGAATTTCCATTCCATAAATATGTTCAGTAAATTTTTGTGTATATTCGTCGCAATTAGACACAGACAGACAGCCACCACCCATCCAGGAAAGCGCTATACGGCAGGTTCGTCCTATTGGGACTCGTCAGTATTGCGCACCCGACTAATCCTGCCGGATTCGAACCCACGACCTTACTCTTGCGAGTCAGCGACTTATGTCACTGAGCCATGGGCGACGGCAGCCGACCGCCATAAGTGATATCTAACTTCGATATAGCGCGGCTCATCCTCCACTGTCTTGCATGTGATGAATGTGCAGAGGACAGGGCTGGCCCCAGAGCAACGACTTCCGTTGCAGGCCGCACCCACTCGGGGTGACAAGTATGCTGCTAAGGCGACTACTGCTTATTTGTAAGTAGCAGGCGGATTTATTGGTTTTTCCAGTAATGCTTTTTCTCGTAAATAACCAGGGTTTTGTTGCTCCATTGCATAGACATCGCTGCAATCCAGGAGCATTTTTATAGTGCTTTTTACATGCATATATACTTGTCCGTCAATTTGGCTGCCTTTTCTTTTTTGCCCCTCTTTCCCGAGATTACCAAAGCCTCTTCGGATGATATTTCACAGTTTATCCTCTGGTACACTCTGATTCATTATTAACCGCTAGCTGACTTAAAACACTGGAGCACTTCATCTGTACATGAAGTGTGTATCATCCATATGACGATACTATTTATGGTGTAAATGAAGAACAATATAGCCAGTTTAAATATACCAGTTTTACGGTGTCTAAACAAATTGAGCTAGTTTGCCTTACAATCAAAATATCCTAATCCTTTTAAATATATTTTCGTCGTTACGTGGATCGCCGTTTCTGCTACGTATTACAGATAATTCTTTCAGGCCTAGTTTAACTTTTGTTTCGCAAATGGTTTTTCTCTCGCTGATGCTCCTACAAATAAAATTCGGTCATTTTTATTTTAACAAAAACAGTTGGAATTTCAATTCCTAATAGTTCCTGACGACAATCTGTGGGGCTTTTACTTGAAGCAGAAATATTTTATTGCCGTGAGTACGACGTAGTTGTGGGCGAATAATTATCCCATTGTTAGGCAAAGTACTCTTCCACCTAAACTTAATGCCTGGGTTTAGCCATTACCAGTAATAATGTTATACGCAAGGTAACAACCCTAAATGGATCTGTTGAGGAATCAGTTGTTGGCGCCGGTCTGTCCAGTTGTTACTTGTCTGCACACATTTTAGACAATATTCAGAACAAAACACGCCTCATGCCATCCCGTGATTTCCAGTTACCCACCGTTTCCCTGCTTCCTCATCGTTTCATTCCAACCTCAGCAACGACAACAGAACACTGGAGCATTCTTCTATTGCTCAAATCTATCCATTACCTACTACAGCGCAGTTGCATCTGACACACATAACAATATTTTGTACAAAATACTCTCCTACACAAATTTTAAACATTCCGTGGTATCTACGGCATGCAGCCTCCTGCTTTTAATCAATCTTGCACTCATCTTTCCTCAGCTATTCCATCTGTAAATGCCAACCAACTACGTAGGGTATCCTATTTGTGCTAAGACTTTTGTTGTTCACATTAGGATGTTTTACCAACCCCTGTTTTTTGCGCGTACATACCGTACACAAATTTGAACTGCTGAATGATTACGATATTTTCTTTATTGCAATAACGCAGATGACTTACAGCAATAGAGAGCACAATGGCTGCGCAACTAAAGTTGATGTGTTTTTTGATATTTTATCCCATGAAACCTTGTTGTAGAGCAACACCTCTCAGAGGAATGTATTTTCCGTTGTAGAAGTGGACGTTGCTCATCATAGCATGAATTTGCTTGCAAATTATATTTCATCATAAGCATATATTCCAGTATTTGAAGGCTAAGCCGCATTTTCTCCCAATGCTAAGTTGCTTTCATTAAAACCCTTTAGTCCTAGTAAAGCAGAAGATACATTTAGTACGTTTTGATATTTGTTAACTTGGGAGCGAATTGTGCTGCAAAAAGGGGAACACTTCCGTGCACAGCAAGACAGCCTATGCTTATTTACAGATCTAATCGGAAATTTCGTCTGAAGATGCATAGTTGGTAAGGTCGCCAAACTTACTGTTATCTTCTAGTTATATGCCTGGGAGTCTAAATTTAAATCGACTAATGCTGGTGTGATGTTTTTACTAAGACGGTGATTATTGTAATGTCACGCAACCAATAGCACACAGTTACTGAAATGGACTCATTTTATCTGCAGAGAATAAAGTAAATATCGTACATGTGGGTGCTAGTATTCAGCAGGCATGTTTTCTGATAATTCCTTCTTGTTCATTTTGGCCGATTCGGAATATCGCTACGATCCAACCAAAACTGTACCGGCTGCGGTCCCTACACTACTGCATGGGTTCGTTTTATGCAGTCAAAACATTCAGTGAGGAACTATTCTGTTCTTCAATGTTAGTAGAGTAAATTAACAATTGCATTGCTGTTTAATATAAAAAGCCACAGTAGAACACAGAGCTTCTCACAGATTCTTTGGTAGACAGTAGGAAACCATTGTTGAGAAAAATACCTTCATTGTATAAGAAGGCTCCACAATACTCAAAATTGCTGGCAGGAAAGAACGAAATGTTTTCGACCAGGTAGTAAAAAGCCAACTATCCAAACTAGGAGGTGTTGTGTTTCCCACTGGCAAACGTTCACTCTATAAAAGTCATAAATGTCTGCTTAACAACAATGAGATGTGGCGGTTGTGACACGACACAAAATAAAATAAATGTCCTGTGGTTATCCGGATAATCCTTTCCAACATGCAAGCACTAAATTTTTACTCGCACATTACAGAATGTATGAAAAATTCAAGTATGAAGCAGCACAACCAAATGCACCTACAACATAGCTACATGCACGCCTGCGCCTACAGAGGGACTCTGTGTGGCTTGCGCTGCACCACCCACAGCTCCATCCACACACCCCATATCCAGTGTAAAACCCGAAGGAATAACACCGGGAGTCATGCGGATGGGAACCACGTTTCATCAACGGAGCCGGCCCACACTCCTTCACAGGCAAACACAAGCACACTGTATTTGGGGAAATCAAGCGCACACAAGGCGGTGGCTGGACCGTAGTCCGCTCTACACTGAGTGCATGGAACCACTATTTGAGCCTAGCACGGCCACAAGGACCGTGCACCCTGTCCCCTCCAGCAACGACCAACTGTATCCTGGAACCAGTATGGACGAGGTAGTGGGTAATAGAGAGGTAGGCACCTTGTCAACATGCACATCAAGCGCAGCCACACCGGGGATATCAAACAACAGTCAATCACATGAGAGAGAGAGAAAGAAAAAGAGAAAAACTCGATTAATGCATAAGGAAACGGTGATATAAACATTAATTAAATAGCATATGTGATAAGTTGTTTACAAACAAATCCTAGCTAAGTGCACGAGGTCAGGAAGTATAGTTCAGGGAATGCCACGAACACAAAAGTGTTATGGAAATCGAATACAATTGGCTTCGGCGATGTGTGCAAGTTAATGAAATAGAGTACAGGGAGTTATTTAGATGAGAAAGAAAAGCATTAAGGTAAAAACTGTAAAACCACCACCTGAAATAAAGAGACTTAGCATGTAAGCACGCGGTTAGTAAATCGAATTCAGCGTGCCTACAAACGGCGCGCCGATGCTGCCTATGTTCACTGCGGGACCCGTCGTCGCTTCGGCAGTGGTCCCGAGTGACCTCTCTCATGGCTCACTAGGCCTGCCTGACTAAGGCACTCGCGACCGCATGTTCTACAGCACCATGCGCTCCATGTCGATGGAGTACAATTCATCGGTGCTTGCCGCTTCCGCAACTGCTGCTTCTTCTCTGCATGCATGAGGGCTTTCTCCCGCACTTCAGCAACTGCCTTCGTGATTAGATCGCGCCATGCACGCCGATCAACCGCCTTCGATTCCCATGATCTGCATTCAAGATTAGAACGTGTGAGGCTCACTTTATTCATGTCCTGGTAACCTAACTTTGGTTTCCCCACGTGCCGCTTCACTATACTCAGCTGACCGTATAAAAGTTGTTTCGGTATCCGCGCCGAATCCATACGGCTCACATGACTGAGCCATCTCAGGTGTCGCAGTAAAATTATGCCGTCCACTGCATACATTCCACTTCGGCGCAACGCTTCCGTGTCTGCGACTCTGTCGCCCCAACCGATCCGCAAAATTCGTCGCAGACACTGCTGCTGGAACCGCTCGAGATACCGCACATCCCGACGGTACATCGTCCACGTTTCACTGTCGTATAGAAGAATGGACAACACCATGGATTTGTACACCATCAGCTTCGTGCCAATGCTAAGCTGATGGTTGTTCCACACTCAGTACCCAAGCTTCCCGAATGCCGCCGCTGCCTTCGACATGCGAATACGCAACTCAACGTGTAGCTGCTGATCAGTCGACATCACACTCCCAAGGTAGCAAAAGCGGGAGGTTGTTTCCAATACTTCAGCACCAATGCTGATTCGCGGCAATATTGAAGATTGCACCTCCAGTGAAGGCCGAAAGAGACAGACAGTTTTGCTTGTGTTGATGGTGAGCTCGAATTTGGCCGCTGTCGAAGCCAGAGCACTAGTCATGTGCTGCAAATCATCCGCGCTGTGTGAAAACGACGCACAGTCGTCAGCAAACAGCAACATACGGATAATTGTCTCACAGACTAGAGTTCTCGCACCGAAACGACGGATGTTCAGCAACCCACCATCAATACGGTGCTCCACACGAACACCGTAAGCACAAGCCGCATCAAAAGCACAAGACAACATTGCATGAAGATATATAGTAAACAGGGCAGGAGCTAAGACACAGCCTTGCTTCACACCAGAGACAACTGCAAAGTCATCCGAGGTCTCTCCACACAGCTGCACCCTCGCTCCCATAACACTGTGCAGACATTCAGTTAAACTTACAAACTTTCGCGGGCAACCAAACTTACCCAACACCAGCCACAATGCCTCGCGGTTCACCGTATCAAATGCCTTGGTGAAATCAACAAAAAGCAAGTGCAATGGCTGGTGTCGTTCTCTGCACTTCTCTTGCAACTGACGAGCCGCAAACACCATATCTATAGTGCTGCGACCCGAACGGAATCCACATTGCTCTTCCGCCTCGTTAGGTTCCACAACTTGACTCACCAGACGATTGAGCAGGATTCGGGCAATCACTTTGCCCACGCAACTCAGCAAGCTGATGCCACGATAATTCGTGCAACATTGCTTGCTTCCTTTGCCCTTGTACAGTGGTAGCACAAGGGCATCCTTCAGCTCAGCAGGCACCTCCTCATCAATCCACACGCGTTGCACCAAGTGGTGCAACGCAGTTAACAACGCGGGTCCATCGTGTTTCAATACTTCAGGTGGGATCCCGTTACCTCCTGCGCATTTACCGTTTCGCAGCTGAGCAAGTGCTCTCTGCGTCTCATCCAGTGTCGGCGTATCCGCCAGATCCGCCTTCACATCGTGCTGCGTCAGGCCGTTCAATGTAGGCCAGTCGATCTCCGAACGGTTGTTCAAGCGACAGTCAAAGTGTTTCCGCCAGGCCTGCAATATGTCTGCAGTCTGGGTGCAGGTAGCGCCTAAACTACCATCGATCAGTGTTTTCGGCGGGTCCAATCTCGATCCATACTCCGCCTACAAGGATTCAAAAAATTCCTCGTGTTGGCGGCGTTCGGCGTAGCATTCCATCGGCTTCGCCTTCCCCGTCCACCATGCATTTGTAATGCGACGGAGCTCTCGGGTCAGTCGCCGTCGAAGTTTGCGAAACTGACTACTCTTCCCTAATTCATTGGGGTCTGCCACAGGTGCAGCAAATGCTGCATTCTTCTCTGACACCTATGCGCCAATCGTCACATTGTTGTCATCAAACCAATCAGGCCGCTTACAGTTTGCGCGCCCGATGGTCTCCTAGGCAGCAGCTGTCACCTGGTCGCGAATGTGGTGCCATAGGTCGCCCACTGTGGCTATGAAATCCGCATCACCACACAGGCCTGCAGCCATCGCGTTCTCCAGCTCAGTACGTTTCGCCACAGTATCGAGGGACAGAATGTTAAATTTAGGCCGACTCACGGCGGGAGTGCAATACATCGATTTACGAAAATATATGTACAGTTTGGTCCGAACCAATTTGTGATCAGTGCCACACTCAGCACCACGCAGTACTCGTGTCATGCGCACTTCACGCATATCACGCTGACGTACGATGACATGGTAGAGCAGGTGAGCGTGACCACTCCGTGGGTGCGTCCAAGTTACTATATCACTCACACTCAGTGCAAACCGAGTGTTCCTGTTGGTCAGGCCGTGAGTGGCACATAGTGAGAGCAGCCTGTCACCGTTCGCATTCGCTGAACCAATGCCATGCGAACCGATAACATCTGTCCACACCGGTACATCACGCCCAACGCGCGCGTTGAAATCACCCAGCAGAAATAGTCGGTCACTCCTCTGCACGGACTGTATCACGGAGGATAGCCCAGTGTATAATTGATCACGCGTGTCATCAGGATAACATATGGTCGGACCGTCCGTGCTTATAAAAGTAGCAAACTTACCACTCCCGAATTGTAGGCGAACGGTCATCAGTCGCGCGCTGATGCCTGTTGGTTCACCCACCAGCTGACCATGGAGGCGATCGGATATTGCAAATCCGACCACATGTTCACGTGGTGCTGATGCGGCGTTGCCCACCCAGTAGAATGTGTAGCCAACACCTGATTCATGTAACGTACCTTGCTCAGCGAGCCGGGTTTCAATGAGCGCCGCGATATTGATATTGTCGCGCGCCAGCTCCATCGCGACGAGTGCAGTGTGTTGCTCCGGGCGCTCGCTGGAGTTCCGGTCCAATAGTGTGCGCACGTTCCAGCATCCGATGCTGAGTGCTTTACGCGCAGGCATACGGTTGCATTGGTGGGCAATCGCACTCGAGGTGTTCGTTGTGCTTCGGTTGTTTGCTTGAGGGACTCCGCCCGGAGCCTTTGGCTCAATAGCCTTACCCACAAGGCAGTGGGTTGTTTTAGGTTTGCTTGAGGGACACCACCCGGAGCCTTTGGTCCAATATTCTGACCCACAAGGCAGTGGGTTGTTTGAATGTTTGCTTGAAAGACTCCGCTCGGGGCCTTTGGCTCAATAGCCTGACCCACAAGGCAATGGGGAGCAGATCCAGCTCGGGAATGTGATTGCAGAGACAGATGGGGATCTGCTTGACGGCCGTCACACTCAGCCTTTGGGGTACTGGAACAATTATTATATGTTTTGCGACCGTAGTAGGAGACGCACCTGCGACCACGGCCAGACGCAGATGGGATTTGGCGGGTTTGCACCAATTTGACCAGGGGTTGCCTGGCTTGAGGCGGGCAGTAGCAAACCATTGAACACCCGGAGGTGTCCTCCCACCGTCAGAGACAATGCGTAGCACTCGTGCGCTACGCCAATCGAGCTGTGAGCTTATAACCCGTAAACCTGTTGTCTCCCATGGCTGGGTTTTACGGGAAGTGGACCATCGACCACTTCTTACCTCCGAAGAGGATGGACTAGGATACTGCCAGAGCGCCCAATCCTGGCAGGCGAACGACTCGGGTCTTCAGCCAAAGCCCACGATTAAACGAACACCTGAAAGGCAGCGGGTCTAGCACATGGTCAGTTCACGGACTCATGCAGATTGGTGTCCTGGGCCTTAGCAGGGAGAAGGGCAAAACCAAAATCCCACCCAGCGGTAGCCAAGAGGAGGCGCCCAGGACATGAGAAAATGGCACAACAGTAGCAGCAATGGTTAGCCCATCTGACAGGATCTAGCCACCACCAGCCTCAGCGCACCATAGGCTCTCCCACCACGTGCATAATTACATGCTTACATACATACACTGTTAGGACAAGCTCATCGGATTTTTCGACATTATTGGTCACACATTGTTAAGTCCAAACGGTCAGGCCTGTCTAGACGAGTTTCGCCTTTTCTAAAATAATTTTATTTATGTATTTATTTATGATTTATTAATGTTCGCTATATTTTCCACATGTTTGGTAAACCTACCAGCCGTCCAAAATGTGTTATCACTGTAATGAAGTGTTTGCTTAGGTGCTTCTTAAAGTAAACGTTGCAGCGGCGAACAAATCTTACAACTTGAGAAATCTGTAAAACGGGAGTTAGTAATTTAAATTAAACAGCAAGACTTATCGTTGGTTTCGCCGTATTCCGGCAATCAGCTTAGGAGCATAGCACCCGCAGTTAAAGTCAATGTGATCCATGGTGACTCCAGGTGTAGGATGGAGACGTAGTGCTTAGTGACAAAGTGTAAGTGGATGGATTCACTATCCAATCGTCTTTTAAATTCGGTTATTGTCGGTGCAGGTACGACACATACTGGGAGAGCCTTCCACGGGTGACAGACGTGGTTGGAAAATAAATTACTGCGGTAACCCAAGCAGCTATACCATAGAGCTGGTATCCATAATTGACCCCTCAGGGTTGTATTGATGCTGGGTCGCAGTAAAGGGCGGCACAGATGATGTGGTTCTGACATAATCACATATGCTGTGATCAGGTCGCTTCGTAGTCTCAGACAGCATTCACTGAATAAACTAAATGGTTGCAGCATCATCTGGTAAGATAAATTACGCATTATAATTACGTTTTTATATGCCCGATATTGTGGCTGCTGCTGTGCGTTAAAATCGTGTTTCAAACATCGATAATTGGCTTGTGTTACTTATTCGACGTAGGGGGCAAACATCGGCACTGAGTAATTGTCTAAATTTGGAACTGTTTACTTGTCCCTACGCACGTCGCAACTGCTCGGAATTTTCGGATCTAGTCTTCGAGGCCATTGTGAATTGCACGGCGCATGCCAGGTCATCTAGAACCAGCACAATTAACTCAAGTTCAAAAGTTGATGGTTGTAGTATATTCGTTCCGTGCGGGCATGAGTTGTTGCTCTGATTTCAGATATAATACAACTTACATTTACTGAGACCAAAATGCGATACGTTTTGGGCTAACCATTGGTATATCATGCATAATTTATTCTGAAGCAGATGCTGCTCGGTGTCCGCTTGAATCTTGCGCCAGATCTAGATATCGTCGGTCAACATTTGGAGGTTTGAAGCGATTACATGTGCATGGTCCTAATTAAACACAAAAGGAAAAGCTGGACCGAGAACTGAATCTAGCGACATACCACACTTGACTTGTAAGGTGTCAGATAAAGTACAACGAACTCTGGCAACTAATTGTCGTCAAAGTAAAAAGTTGACAATCGAGCTAAAAATAACGTCGCCGATCCAGCACTGTTGGAGCACAAAAATGACTGGGGACGGAGACGGCGATTAAGCGGGTTGTGGCAGCAATCCAAACACAAGTATGGCTGATTGTGACACGACCACTTAAAAAGTGTGTACAGGTGGGTTACCTTGCAAACTTACTGCGCTTGACTGCATGCTTCATTTGGCGGACTTCTAAAGGAATACAAGTCTGCGACCGTACCACCCTCAGTAAGATCTTACATGATTAATTCTTCATTGTATGGGAAAATGGAGGCCATTGCCTTCCCTACCATGGTCATTTGACTGAAAGTCTTAGGGTTGGAGAATCACAGCGCTTCCACAGATTACTGCCTATATTTAGTTCCACGCATCTTGCGGAATGCAAGTGTAATCCCAAATTGCAAATGAGTTGAAAATTTCAGCCGCATTTGCGGATGAGTGCCGCGCGGTAACTCACCGTTTTGGCGTACCAACCTGATTGGATTTCTAGGCGGAAAACTTATTGAATGCAATATTTACATCAGCGCTGGGAAAATAATGTACTATTTGTCAAAAGTAGCCTATTTTTGAAGAGAACTGCTTCCTTAAAGTATTTCGACACTTTTAATAATGTCAAACTTTTCTTCCAAGAATATTGACATTCAAGTGCGTGGACTGTGACACTGTGTCAAAACCCACACAAAACCGTTGCAGTGCGCTATTTGTGTGAGATGGACGTGAGTAGCTAGCAATAACATTAGACTTGGTCTCCGCCAATGTCTTCAGCCAACTGGCTCTAAGGGTATAACATTTCACCGCAATCAGTGTCTTGTAGTTTTTGTCAACCAGTACGTTTGAACAGCCTACGTACTAACAGCGTACTCACTGCTCCTGCGGTAATATCAGCGATGAAGTGTGACACCATAAAACAGCCCCAACTATTAAGGCTAACATAAACCTAAAGCAACTAGAACTGCTTATTGACAAAAGTAGTCAACTCGAAAGGATCAGTAAAGTAAAACCCGTGACAAAGTTAACAGGCCTCCTAGGAAGAAACAAAGCACCTCGTGATCCTTGCCTATTAATTGCAAATGCTCCTAAATCGACAAAGAGTCTTCGGCGAAAAGGAATCCTGACGACTAAACGTTGCTATAGCGGATTACATCAACTCAATATAATGAATATGCGCAGGGTACCAACCTTGCCTTTACTTTCCGTCTAGGTAGGGAGCACAATAATCCATATAATTATTGCCCGCTAAAAATCAGCTGTCAATATGTGGATGATTGTCATCGCTTCCTCAAAATTACCTAGCGAATTAGAACAGAAACATACTATGTACGGAAAGACCTTTCCCAAAAGATAATTATAGGAAGAAGCAAGCATTCGAATAACGTGAACACGCTTAGCAAACGATAAAATTGATCTTCTTACTGTGTATTTTCGCGTTGTTCGGAAAATCAGAGAAATCGCTGGAATAAATAGATTTATTTCTAGACCGACTAAAAGCTGTACCGGTAAGGTATCAAAACGATAATTATATGAAGCCTATGTACTTGCATGAGAGTGCAAACAGTGTAAGTGTATGTTTATTTATGGCAATTACGAATACATGGGTTTTGTTACGTCTACGGCTGAAGTGGTTGGACTCGTCTTACGTTGAAAGTCTTCTGTCGCCTTCAAGCAGTTATTGTGCTTCCTGAATTGCTTGTTGTGAAATTTGAGCAGCGCATTATTTGCGCAAGTTTCATTTGGAAACAGGATCTAATTTACCAAAAATGCACTATAAATCGTTTGGACTCTTTCTGCACGACCAGCCGTCAAATATAATGGCGTGAACATGTAAAGAATTAATAACGGCAGACTTATAACTGACAGAAAAAGGTTAATATAATTGCTCGAAATGCAAACGAAACGAATAGCGGTTGTTAAGAGACATATTAAGGCGGTTTACACAAGAAGAGTAATACGAAATAACAAAAAATATAACTAAAACTTCGTGCGCTATATTTGGTCGCTGGAGCAAAACTCAACCTGCATCAATCACAAAACAAGCGAAATAATTTCGCTTAGACTGGAATATTTTTGGAAACATGGTAAAAAATTAGTTACTGTGAAGCAGTTATAACTGTTGAAACGGTCAGTGTAAGTGGTACGCGGTACATGCAGTATTTCGTGATTATTGATTTTGCATGGCCATTTACGATTACCGCTAACAATAATGCGCTAAAAATGGGTTTCTGCTTTGCAAATAAACAGCAGAAAAATCAAAGCAATGGTAAAATGTGGCCATGCGGTATAATTCCTAAATAGAGATGTCCATTTAAAAATCTCTATAAATCCCGAAATGGTCTGCATTTACTAGCTATGACTTACGTGGTCGAATAGCAAACGTTTGAGACCTACAAAACAAATATAGGTCGAAAACAAATAATGTTTTGCGAAAACTCTAGGAATCCAAAAGGGAATGTTATAAAAGCAAAGGACTTCAGGACAACCTATAATTAGCCCACAGTCAGAAGGTCCCTGTGTATAATTTTCCGTGGATACTGAGCCACATGTACCACTATGATTATAAAGTTCAGTACATTTAAGCTTCTGAGTGAAAGCCAAAACTTCTGCTCCCCAGACCCCAAGTCTTAGTATTGGATTGCGATTGATATTTGCTAATTTACGCAGCCTTACAATTAGGCTCAGCAGGATTTTTCTTTTACTCACTGAGCATCAGTCAGATATTACTAGCTTCAGCCTAGACCATAGTATCATCAGTGATGCAGGACGCAGTGTTTAACATATTTAGTTAGCAACCATCAGGAGTTGCTCGTTTCAGTGAAAGAAATGGGGATGGGGTGTTTTACTACTCGTAGTCCTATCAAGATGCCGAATTCTGGACGGCTAACTAGCGCACACGGTCAGGGTGGCTTAAGGACTACCAGTAAGCTCAGGGGTCCGTCTATTACATTCGGTAAAAACAAAATATTCCAGGAAGGAAGTATCGGTTAATAGGAGAAATTAACATTATCAATGTCCACTAGAACTATTTTTTACTCTGAGTTTGCCATGATTCATTAGATATTGGATTTCACAACAATCTTCAGGGATATAAAATGAACTGACACATCTCAGCACTAACAGGAATAACAAATGTTCAAACACCAAACATATTGGATCTCGTATACACACCAGCACTCTCTGACGTCAATGGCTTGAAGATACACCAACCGCTCGGCTGGAATGATCATTCTACAAAGATCCTCTTTAAGCATGCAGCCTTACAATCTCCAATCAATTGACACATCGTTGGCTTGTTGTCCTATCCAGAATAGAAGCAATGGAAAACACCACAAACTAGTCCACAACACAATTCATGAACCTTCACGAGCCATGTAATCTAATGCACCCAACGTTGTTGTCGATTATCTAAAAACTTGTTCTTATCACCAAAGGCTCAAATTTCACCCAGGAATACTCTGGATTGTAGCAGATGTGAGATCGCTGCTAAACATACAAAAATAAGTGTGGAATATATTCTAGTGTATACGTGTAAAGTAGGGTTAAACGAGTACAATAAAAACAGAAAGTTATGCTATTTTATAACGCAGCAGGGAAGCTCGTATACAAACACAGCTTGGTCATACAATAACAAAGCTCACCGAAGAAGCTGTACTCGAAAGCCCGAAAATGACCGTACTATCGCTGCTCTATCCAGCAAGGAGGAGGGCACGGTGCTCTACGAAGTAGACGAGAAGGCTTAAATATTAGTCTCTTAGTACTCCTTGATCTACCTCGTAAAAAGGTCAATAACACTGCCAAGCGGAAAATTAGTGTCCACTACTCGGGCAACTCGAACGCAATCCCGGGATTTTGCAGTGACTTCTCCTCGAAGTAAACACTAATCCGCTCCTTGCCTTGATAATCTCCACCGCTATTTCACCAGAAGATGGCAGAATGCATTGCTTATCCGTTACAGCAAGTTATCCAGGATTCTCCTAAAAAAGGTGCCTACTATCTTACTGGGAACTGGATGTTTTAATGCCCAAGTTTAAAGGAGGAAAACGGTGAGATTCTGTAAGCTATTGACTGACATGCCTGAAATCTATATTATTCAAGCTCATGGAACAAATCACCATGCGCGCCCACCACACTCACTGCAAAGGCCTGAACGCCATCGCTCTCGCTCACTACGGATACCTCAGGGATCGCCACCGCTTTTCTTCCATTTTTGGGCCAAATAAGCATGGGTCTAACTAGTAGATGACCGGAGACAGAAACAGGTTATCTACATTGGTATCAGCAACACATTAACCAATGTGCAACACAAACGAATTGCGCAGAAACTCCAGGAATTAGCGCCTCTCAAAACGTAGTTTCCTGGATTGCAAACGCCTAGAGATGTAGGACTCTCTAAGTGAAGTTGAAAAAACGCCGTCCAGCTAGGTGCCACTGACTGTCAAAGTCAAACAAGGCTATATCCTTGGGTTGGAACTTTTAAAGTTCTACTTTAATAACCTGGCTGCAACTCTTTATACCTTCGGCTTAGTGGCTGCTGCTTAGCACAATCTATAGTCAGAAGTAGCTGGCCTTGTAGACGCGGACAGACACCAGATGGCAGTTGACCGGCCGTACGATTGGTCAGACAAGTAAATAATACCCGTCACGCACGACAAATTAGCTGTTCTTCCGACTGTTCACCGTGTGTATTACATTGGCAGGTAACTTCTCAAAGTTATTCTGCATGAGAAAGATCTTTGGGTTATCCTGTCCCATGTCTTGCGAAGTTTCCAAAGCAAACTGCAAAAGATCGGCTTCGAAAATAGGATGCTGGGTGCTTAAAGCATGTCGATCTCGCGTAAAACACCTGCAAACATCAGAAATCTGTTCACATCACATTTCCGCACGATATTAAAGTATGGGCTTCTAGTTACTTATCCACACGTAAAAGCGCAATGCGACTTGCTAGAAATGGTCCAGAAGCGTGGCTCGAAATCCATAATGGAGTTTGCGAGCTCGTTTACTCCCTTCAGATACAAAAGGTGAACATAGTCTATTTGAAATATCGTCGTCGCCAAAGAGACCTTATATATACCAGCCGAAACCTAAATAGAGAATTTTGGAGTAAGGTACATAGACACTATCGGTTCATTGTGGAAAGCGCGGCAAGCGTCCATAAGCAAAAGCTGTACAAAAATCGTACACAGCACTTCTGTCCAGAGGCTGCTCCATAATTGGGTTGTTGAATGCTTGGAACAGCCTGCCGGAGAAACTTTTGATGCGCCGACACGGGAACCTTTTAATCTGCTGCTTGACTGCCATCTGATGAACAAGGCAGAATTCGTCTGTGCCTACTGCAACAGCGATGGTCATCAGAAGGATACAGCTGCGCAGTTTGATACATCAAACTTGAACTGAACCTGGTGTGAAGGTGCTGACAATGGCCTCCAATCCAAAATTCCCAAAAGAGTTGTATCCATAAACCAATGAAAAGAGACAAAATGGTCTCGAAGTTTTCAGCTTGCTCCATTGCGCTTTGGAATCCCTATTCTTGACACCCAAATAGCGGTCAGCTTTCGCATCATCGACACGTACGTTATAACGCACACACCCGGCCATAATTGTTGCCCAAAGTCATGGCTATTTTTGGAAAGGATAACCTACCGTTTATCTTCTTTAAGTGTATTGCTTTCGCTTGCACGGTACGCCTAAAACTTTCGCACTGTCAAGCCGTACCAGTCTATTATTCTTAGACCACTACTTAAAAATATGCAAATTCTCACTATGTGTCTTCACCATACCAATATGGATTCGCTTTGGCTTCATGCTATTTGTTAAAGTCATGAGAATGTAACGCTACTTGACTATGTTTAGTTTTATTGTTTAGCAAGTGAACAACGCATCAAGTGCAATAGATCATCGCCCGCAAGAAAATAAAGATAAAGCCCTTAGACATGGCACTGATAAGTAAAAGATATGGTACTTAAATAAAATAACCATAATTGCGTTTGGATCATATACGTCTTGCTCGTGCCTAAACCGTTTAAGGCCTGAATGTCAATTTAACGCCATCCAAGTTTTCCGTCGCAGATTATGTGTTGTAACCTAACCGTGAACACTCAGCTTTACTTTAGTTCTTCAACAGAAACAGTATCATGTAACAGTACTAACCTAGTTGGAAGACCAAGATTTCGCTCTTTATTGTAATGCTAATAAGTTACCGTTTGCAAAATATTGAAGACACTATACGGGACTCTCCCTTGATTGCTGGCGAATGTAAGCCTTTGATGGAGCTGTTACTGGAGGAAAACGGAAGATGAGGGTATATGCATATGTTTACATGGAATTGAGAAAGGGCTTCCAGAGTGCGGTAAGTAACAGATATCGCTGGTTCCAGGCTTATGTTAGTTATTATATAAATGATCGTATAGACTAGAGTGCATTATCGGTGGGCCGTCGGGGCGGTCTGGTTGGACGGCAAAACCCCTGGAAAGTCTAGAATTACGGCCAACAGGACCTTCTCTTTGCTTCTTACCCGTCGGTGCGCTTGGAAGATGTCACTCCCTCCATGACACTTTAGTCCAAGTTCTTCTTCCCAAAAAGAAACCCAGGCGTCCTCTTTCCAGGAAGAAATCCGGCGTCTTCGTCGGCAAAACCTAGGCGGCTATTAAAATCAATCTGGTCGAGGATGTCTGCGGTCGAGGGCGACTGTATGTTACTTGGGTGAGTAGAGGGGCCTTGGATCGGCTGGTGATTCACCATGTGGTAGTGTTGAGACGGATGGCGTGTAACTCGACGGTTGGCTTAATAGTTCTGACGGACGAATTTCTGGAAGGTAGAAAACAGACGCGGTGGAGAGTGTCGGGGAAGTGGCTTTACGCCGGAGAGTGAACGTGGCAAGAATGATAAAAACAAATACTAGTTAATGTTTTTCAAAACGTGTTGCGTTTTCTGTCCATATGAAAAACGTTTGTGAATGTGACGCTCGATAGCCACTAAAGAAGAAAATACCGTTTTAATGGAAATAGCAACCGTTTAAAAGTTTGCAAAACGGACCGGACGTTTAGAATTATAACGCGTCGGTCGGTTGCCTGGGTTTGAGGCGGGATAGGTTGCGGGTCAAGGGGTACGGAGGGTTCTGGGCTATTCAGTTCTCGGGAAGTAGCCACAAGTGCGGGTGCTTGTGCGAGCGCATCAGGATGGGTTGCAAGTGGCTCGGCAAAGGAAGCCACTTTAAGGCGGTTGATGGACACCGTCGTGCGGTGACCTTTCTGGCCTAAAGTAAAGTGTTTCGGAGTCCGTTGCAAAACTCTGAAATGATCAGTGTACGGAGGCTGGAGAGAGTGCCGCACTGCGTCGGTGCGCTAGAAGACATGGGTGCAGCTAGAGAGTCCGCTGTGCATTCGCACATCTCTAGTCTGTTCACCGGGCTGGGTCGGGCGTAGTGAACGCATGCGTTGAGCTAAAGAGGATGCAGCTTTAAGCGGACGCATACCCGACGATGCGGGAAGTGAAACGAATTATCCTTTTAACTTTAGCGATGTGCCGTAAACCAGCTCTGCTGGTGCAAATTGCAAGACGGCGTTGATGCTGCTGCGAATGTCTAACGGTGCGGGCGAAAAGTTTTCGCCCCAGCTAGGGTTGGAGGAGTTGCAGAGAGAGGCTTTAAGCTGTCTATGGAAGCGTTTAACTAACCCGTTGGCTGCTGGGTGATATGCTGTGGTATGAATGCTGCGAGAGCCTAGAAAGTTGCAGACGTATGGAATTGTGAAATTCGAAAGGCCTTCCCTGGTCAGTTATGATGATAAATGGGCATCCGTAGTGCAAGGTACCACCAGCCCAAAGAGGCCCGGTATGCAGTCTCAACTGCGCAGCCTGTTACGGAACAGCTTCTGGCCATCTAGTGAAGCGTTCGACACAAGTTCTAAGGTATGCGTATTCCCGTGACTAGGGCAATGGGCCTATTAGGTACACGTGTAATTGACAGAACAGAGAGTCTTGGGCAGGAAACGAACCGGGAGAACTGCGGTTGTGATGAGCTACTTCAGAAAGCTGGCATTGATAGCAGGCGCGCGCTAAGGTAAGAAAATATCTGTTACGCGTGGCCAAACGAAACGTACAGTAACCAGTTTCAAAGATGCGCGGATTCCGCGTGGTGCTGGTGAGTGCATTGCGTCAAAGACTGCGTCTGAAGGAGACGTGCACAAGGGATCTAGGAAAACGTGTCGAAGTTTCACAGAGAATGGTTTCTTCCGCGGTTTGTAGAGGAACAGGTTGCACATACAGTGCGAAGTGCGCTGTATGTCTTCTACTTGAGCCTAAGTCGCTGCCATGGCGGCGAGGTCGACGGTTCGCAAAGACTGGAGCGTAATGTTGACGTGTAAGTGTGCGTCAGCGACGGGATTATCGACACCTGAGACATGACGTATGTCATCAGTGAACAGCGTGACAAATTCTAGGTAGTTTGGTTCCCGTGGTTAGAATTTGTTGCAAGAAGAGTTGAACGGAAAGATAAGGGGCTTGCCGTTGGTGTAGACTGTGAAAGCGCGGCCTTAGTGTGAGTGCCGGTAGTGACGTTCCTCTAGATAATTTGCTAACCGTTCTCTGCCAAACGTACTGCAGCAGAATTTCGGTGGCTTCAGGCGCTTTGAAAAGAAGCCAAAGGGGTTCGATTGCTCAGCAACGTGTTGTCAGAGGACGGCTCTTACCGCGACGTCTGAGTCATCAGTCATAAGAGAATGGGGCGCAATCGATTCGGAATGGGTGAGGAAGGCTAGGTTAAATGTAGTTTCCTTGAGCTCCGCGAAGGCTGCTTGTGCTGTGTCAGGGCAAGCCAACTTAAGTTCACTTACACTGAGTAAGTCAGTCAGTGGCTGCATGAGCTAAGCGCAGCGCGGAATATAGAGTAGATGGTAGTTGACCATACCACAAACGCAACGGAGGTGCTTGACCAAAGTCGGAGCTTGGAAGTTCTTGCTTTCCTGGATCTTATCAGGAAGCATATAGATACCAGACGATAAAACGAAGTGGCCTGGGAATTCTACAGTTGGCTTGCTGAGTTCGCACTTAGTCTAGTTGCCTGTGACACCACGTTGGGTCAAGCTCTAGAAGACAGTTTGAAAATGCTCGACGTGCTCTTTTTCCGTTTAACTGGCTATTAAAATATCACCGGGGTAGTAATAGGCGAAGTCTAGGCCGCGAGTGACATCTTGGATGAAGCGGTGGAAGGCTTGTGCGGCACTCCACCGTCAATATGACCTTCCTAAAAATTTAAAACCAACCAAAAGGAGTGATGTCGGCTGTTTCGGGAATATCAGTGACTTCCGCCAGTAGCGTGTGATAGGTGCAAACGAGATCAATCTTGCTGAAGATCGTCTTAACAATGAGGCATGCGGTAAGCTCCTGCATGTGTGGTTTGGAATACTTATCTGGGATGGTTAGGTGATTCAGTACGCGGTAAGCACTGCAAGTGCGCCAGTCACGAGATTTTGTGGGGACCATCTGAAGCCGCGAGGACTCAGGGCTGTCAAGCATGTGCTGAAACTCCGCCCTAGCTACCTTTAGTTTCTGGTGTGGTAGTCGGCCTTGACGGCATGACACAGGCGGGCGGTGCGTCCGTATGTGGTGCGTGACGTGCGCTGCCAAAGGCAAAGCTGCCTTTATTGGCTGAAGGAGCTGGGCACATGGAGAAAAGTGGAAAGTGCACATTGCCGAGGTCTGGGAAAATGCATAGTCCGGGGTTATACATGTGGTATCGGCGGTTTTGCCATCTACACTGAATTTTGTCACAGTGCCGACCATGATCATTCGCTTTGCATCGACCAAGAGGGCGAAATGCATGTGAAATTCATTGCAGATAATGGCAAAGTGGGCTGCATTGAAGGTGAATCCCCAGCGGAACGTGCTCCGAAGATTTAATTCCAAGGTAAGTGGCCGACGACCGTAGGTGGCTATTGGAGTGCAATTAGCGGCACTGATGCAAATCGACAGATATAAGGTAAGCTGGTACGGCATAGGGAGAATGGCGCTGAATTCCCCCTCGGTATAAACTGAGAACTGGGTATCGGAGTCATAATCCCTAATATAGATGAGACGAATTGGAAGTTTGCCGACGTTCGTGACAACTACAGGCCGGCGGGGCGGAGCACCTGTATTAGAATATCTACATGACAGTAGACACTTACTTGCTTTACTACCAAAGCCCGGGTGGTAAAAGCAGTAACCTTTGCAGTAGGTTTTGTGCGACGGCGCGATGATTGAGAGCGGTTGCGGTGGTTAAGGTTTAAAGTGAGTTCCTCGATCTAGCGTTGTTGCGAAGCAATCTGCGACGTTAATGCATCTATTGCCGACGCCTGGCCTGTCGTTCTTGTCGGCGTGGTTGCGACGGCACTAAGCTGCTAGGTGATTTGATTTTAGACTCCGGCTAGTGCCGTTAGATGACGCGGTCTGCTAGATCTGCAAATGCTGTGGGTGGCGAATCACTTGCTACTGCAAGGATATCCTGAGGGCTTCTAGGAAACAGTTGCAACCACAGTTCGCGGAAATTCCTTACGTCCAATTTGGACGAGCTGATGCATTGTTGCCTTTCGCGCAAAATGGTTGAGGGCATCCTATCTTCTAGTCGCACATCCCTAAATATTTGCTGCAGATGGACCTTGTCAAAAGGCTTGATTCGCTGAATTATAGCCTGTTTAAATGTCTCGTATTTCATTACTAGAGAGGAGCAAATTATGGTGTCTCTCAACAGCAAGGATATACTCCTAAAAATTCGAGATATTAGCCGATTATAAAATTTGAAATCAAAAGCAATCCTACGAATATAAAATACGGATTCTAGATGCAAAAGATATAATAAAGGATCAATCTCCCAAAAGGTGGAATGGCTCGCGCAACAGATTTGGCAATGAAAGGCTGAAAGTCGTTAACTGCGCATGGAGAGCGATTATCCTATAGATAATCTATTGCAGAAGCAGCTGAGGAAGGCGGTAGGTGAGAAAACAATAGGCTTACAGAAAACGAATCACAAAATCCCTGAAACGAAATCACAGAAAGAAAAAGCAAAATGGCGGGAGACAGGTTCCTGACGAGCTTTGTTTAATCGGGTCACGTCGGATTCATCAATACTTGGGCCAAACATGGGATACTATTTGTTAATCAATGACACGTAAGCTGCATCAAATACTACAGTACAGCATTCAGAGGCCACTGAACCCAACGTATATTGTGCAGGCTACACGAATAGGTAGCGGATACGCCAGACCGAAAAACGTGCAGCGAGATGCTCACGAAATTGGTTTTGTGTCAACTGATGTGCAGTCAGTAAAACAAGTGGATGTTTCGAAAGTTAAAAACAACCGGAAAATCCAATGCTACAAAATACTGAAAGTGATTGGTTTCCGATAAACTACACCCTTAATTATACCAGAACTACCGTAGAAGCTTATTAGATTTTTCGCTATCAACTCCAGTTTTAGGAGTTCTGACACATACAGATAATGCCAAATGGCGAGTTAATTACGCATTTATTAGTATTGGTCAGTCGGCATTCCAAGCAGGCATAAGAAAAGGCATTGCATTAAACTCATTCGTGTGAAAATACTTTATGACAATTAATGTTTGGGCAACATCATAGTGCAATAACTCTTCTTCCAGTTTGTGAAAACATCTTGTTTTTAATTTTACATGATTAATCTGATTTTAAATATAATGTTTAATCTTATTTTTTTCACAGTTAATCTTATACGCCGGCTGCAGGAGCGCAAGAATTACAGCAAATCTTTGGTTTGCCAATCTATTCAACAACGACTTTCTCTATCGCAGCAATGCATTAAACATACGTAACCGCTTTTTACAATTGTTATCCGTCACTACGGAGCACTTATTTCTGTTCATACAACAAATGTTGCGCTTATTTACTTGCACACTGAACAAGTTTGCCAATCGAAATACAGTAAATTAACATAACATAATTGTTTATGCTGAACTTACAGCATCAAACTTATATTTTAAATAATTTTTACATTTATTTACTAATTGAATTTAAGATTCTGTGCTGCAAACTGGTGCAAGTCGACCGAAAAATGTTTAGCAGCCGTCTGAGAATACACGAGATGACAATCGGTTATAAATTAACAAATCTCAGCATACAACGAAATAGTTACTGAATGAAAATATTAGCTTTTCAGCGTGTTGCTTTTTGTATTACCATTAAAACAAACCAGGAAAGTAATCTCTTTACATTCCCCGATCGGTAATATTAGCACATATTTATTTCATAAAGCCTTTATTGCTTGCTTCCGCTGTGTTAGGATGCATGTTTGTTTAACTTGTGTTTGACTCATTGCTGACTGTAAACAACTAGTCAGATGTATTTTAATGGCTCTTATTAATAGAAGTTGCTTTTTGTTATCAGTGTTACGCTTGCAATTACACTTTTCGACAAAATGTGATAAACCTTCTACCAAATACTTACTCTCACCTTTGCCATTATAATCTCATTATGAGACTTATTGTTTCTATTTGATAGTGTGCCTGATCTATCCACGATAAACCATTTTCTATTTATATAGCATATGAACTGGCCATAACAAACGCGGATTCTGGCAAAGGTTGTAATGAAAGTGCGTATTTAAACGTTTTGCTGCACAGGTGCCTCCAAACCATCCTTGGCCCCTTGCTTGTTTCATAGGGCAACGAGATAAAAATCCTCGTTACCAAAGAACTTAGATTCCTTCATATCCACAAGCAGGTCATCAGATTTTCTTTGAAAACCTTTATTGAAAGCCAGCAAGTAGAGAAGACTTATTTAGTATCACAACTACAACAACAAACAATATCTAGCAACCTTAGTGTAATGTGGTATTAAGCAATACTCCAACCTGTAACTGAGGACACAGATTCTGTGAGCAAACGGTTGTTATTACCTTATGATATTCTTGCTTTTATGGCAGCCGCTTCTGAATTATGGTTAAATAGTTCTGCCAATAAAGCGTCGCTGCTCGAGCATATGAACACCTCTTTAGCCGGACCTAATTGGCAATCGATTCAAGTAGACTGCAGGAAAACTCCGAGCATGCTGGCATGCAGATTATACAAAATCTTTGTTATCACTACCGTTTTACTCATTAATTTTAAGAAATTTTAAGGCAAACGAATTCAGACATTAACCGATATCGACCATTGAAATGACACGCACTGAAGCCGGTCCATTTTAGAAGTTACCGTTAATGCACTGGGTTAATAAAACGTGTAGTGTTTAATAATTTTTTAATTTTGTCTTTCCTGTCAGTAATTTTCCGCAACATCTTTTGTACAGTTTGTTTAAATTAATGATTACAACACACTAATTCGTTACCCGCGCTGCGTCGTGTTGATTACTGGCTGCGCTGTTTCTGCGTGCGTTTGTTGCTGTCCAGTCTGCTTGCGAATCGGATAGTATATTTGGAGTTACAATCGAACAGCTATTTCCAATGTGTTCAACGATTGCCACAGGTATAGCGCAACCTACGACTCGAACTCAACTTTGGTTATACTATGAGTTTACTCTGCACAAATTTGCCTTTCACTTAGGAGTTGATGCCTTTCTAGTATTTCTCGACCGCTACATAAATTGGTGACCACGCCCAATTTTTTGAACATGTATTTTTCTTAGTCATATCTTACCACACCCAATGTGTTTTACGGATAATACCTTCGAACGCTCGATTCCTACCTTTGACATTTCAAATCCACGTGTAGGGTTTATTCAGGTAGAAGTTACTATCCGATGTCGCAAGTTCACTTCACATTGTTCCATGTTCTCCTACGTCGTCTCGCGCTTACCTGTCTCCATTGCATCTGATGTCATTGATATATTCGATCCTCTGCCTGTAGAAGCGCCGTATGATAAACGTGAAGCCGCTATCCTTAAACGCACCACTGCGTCTGATGAGACTATTCTGCAACAGTTACTTTTCGGCGTGGAGCTGGGCGTCTGCACCACATTTCAGCTTCTCAAACGCATGCGCTCCTTAGTTGGCTCGTCGAAAATCGACAACTGCATGCTTCGCCAACTTTGGACGAAATGCCTTCCGGCAAACGTCACAGCGATTTTAGCCTATCTTAGCGACGATATCACCCTGGAAATGATCGCAGAAGCTGCGGACAAAACGCACGAAGGTTTCTTTAAAAATATGCTTAATCACGTAATTGAGTGCACCATAGCCAGCTCATCGTATAGCAGTACGCTGGATTTGATCAACTATAGCATCTTCCGTCTAAAATTTGGCATGTTGCTATTCAATGTGAACGCAGTAACAACCGAAGAAATCCTCGAGGTCCGCGCGGCAGCGTATCACCCTCACGTCAGCGTTCATACTACTACCTCCACCGTCGCTACGGTAAAGCGGCACTTAGCTGTCGTCCTGGATGCAAATATCCGAAAAGAACTCTGATTTAGCAAACCGGAAACGCCAAAGCCAGCCAGTAATGGCCACGGCTGTAGCTGGCCAAATTTTTAGTCGCCTTCTGTACGTATTCGACACCAAGACAAAACTTCTTTTTTGGCCGATACGGCCGCAGAAATCAGCGTTATAACCCGCTATTTGAAAAAACGTCCTCTGCAACATGCCGGAATTAAGTTACAGCCGGTTAATCGGACTAAGATCGCGACCTAGGGCGAGAAGCTGTTACACCTAAACCTTGGTTTGCGACGCGAATATCCTTTTATCTTTACCCTCGCGGATATCCAGAAAACCTAATTGGCATTGACCTCCTTAATAAATTCGGCTTCTTTGTCGACCTACGTTGCAGGAATTTACGTGACGACAACAATTCGCTCATGTCCCTTGCCATCTCGCCCCAGTCAATTCCGTCAAACATCGCGTACTCATGCCAGACACTACGCCTTATTCATCATTGCTTCAGCAATTTTCTTCTCCGGACCGCTCTAGTACCAGCGCTACCGAGCCTAAACACGAGGTTTTTCATCATATCGTTACCACAGGTCCACCGCGTGCCAACCAAACCGAAACGTATTCCACCTGACAAGCTCCGAGCGGCTAGATCTGAAATCGAGCACATGATCAGCCTCGGAATCATTCGCCCTATTAACAGTTTTTTGGCTTCCCCGCTATATCTGGTACCAGAAATTCGGGTATTTGGCGTCCAAGCGGTGATTACCGGGTACCCAACGCCATTACCATCCCCGACAGATACCCTATCCTTCATATCCATGCTTTTTCATTGGGACTGTGCAGAAAATATGCCTTTTCAAAGCATGACCTTGTGCCAGCGTACAATCAAATTCCAACGGCATCTGAAGACAATGTTGAAACGGCCGTTCTCACACCATTCGGTTTGTACGAGTTCATTCGTATGATCCTTGTCCTTCTTGATGCAGCGCAGTCCTTCCAGCGCTTCATAGACCAGGTCCTGCGTGGTCTAGACATTGATTTTTTAAACATCAAAGATATTATAATAGCCATTTCCACGCCACAGGAACACTTGAAGCAACTTCGACAAGTATTTCAACGTTTCGACCATCATGGCATAGCCATTATTCCTGATAAATGTCTATTTGTAAATCTAACGTGCATTTTTTGGTTACAAAAGTGATAGTAAAGACACTAGTCCCATCCGTGTAAAAACTCAAGCAATCTTAGACTATCCACAGCCCCAAACCGTTAAATACCTGCGCCGATTCCTTGGAATGGTTAATTATTACAGAAGATTTCTTGAAAATTGTGGTGCCGTTATTCAGCCTTTGACTGATTTATTTAAAGTTAATCCAAAAGGTTCATCATTACGCCAGAAGCCGAAACAGCGTTTTTTGCCATCAAGCAGATCTTGAGCCAGGTACCTTTCCTTAGCTACTTGGACACCGGCCAGAAAGCTACTCTCATTCTCAAGACTGTTGTCTTACAATCCGCGTTCGGTGCTATACAACAACAACTAATGGGCAATGAACGCCACCGCTCTCTTTATTTCTCGGAAGCTACATCTAGCACAAACGAGATATAGTAATTTCGGCCGCGAACTTCTCGCGATCTACTTGGCAGTCAAATCCTTCGACACATACTTTAAGGACGACATGCTGTGATTCTGATAAGCAACAAGCGTTTGGTCTACGCCTTTCGCGCCGCTTCCGACCGCTATTCGCCGAAAGGGATACCACAACTGGATTAATCATAATTTTGTGTCGATATTCGCTACCTCGATAGTCTGAATAATGTTGTCACTGATGCACTTTCCCCTTCCCATATATATCAACTGTCGTCCACTCCAATAGATCTTGGGGAAATACCTGTTGCCCAGAACAATGATATTGAACTCGCTCAGCTTCGATTGAATACCACATTAAGATACTTGCCATTGCCAATTTAAAACACAGACGCAATGATTTACTGCGATGTCTCTACCTGTAAGCCAAGACCGTTTGTTCCACAGTCTTTCCGACGAACTGACTTTGAGCATTTTCATGGACTATGGCACCCTAGCATTCGATATCCTGCAATGTTGATTACTGATCGTTTTATCTGGCCTAGTTTGCGCTCTGATATCCGTCAATGGGCTAAACACTGTCTCAGCGGCCAGAGCAGTAAAGTATAGACACACACTATCTGCCACCGGAACCTTATCACTACCTGAGGCGCGTTTTAGACATGTCCACCTAGACAGGGTCGGACCACTTCCTCCATCGAGCAGTTTCACTTTCAATTTGACTTGTGTTGAGCATTTTACTCTTTGGCCGTATGCCATTCCTTTACGTGACACATCTTCGGAATCTGTTGCCCGTGCAATTTTTGACTCATGGATTTCCTTCTTCGGTATATCATCTACGAGCAATACAGCTCGAGGATCTCAGTTTAATTCCACCTAGTTCCGTAAGTTAAATCGTCTGTTGGGTCGTACCCACATTCGGACAATTGGTTATCATCCCGCTTCCAATGGCTTTGTCGAGCTTTTCTATCGACAGCTTAAAGCCGCCATCACAGCTAATTCACCTGACCCACATTGATCTGAAGGCATCCCAGCTGTCCTTCTTGGTATTCTTAATCTCTTCCGGGAGGATATTTGATGCAGTTCTGCCGAACTCGTATTTGGCATCGATCCCAGACACCAAGGTGAGAAGAAGCTTGATTCCTGAATCACTGGTGAGATGGAGCCTGTGTCCCATGCCGAACGTCTTAAACAACACTTCCGAACAATTCGACCTACCCCTACTAGCTTCACTCACCGCGAACAAACAATTCATCCGGAATTACACACTTGTCCTTTTGGTTTCCTTCGCATTGTTGCAGTTCGCAAGCCAATGACACCCCTTATGAAGGTCATTGCAAAGTGTTGTCACGGAAACCTAAGTACGTCATACTGGAAAGGAAGAAATATAAAGAGTCTGTGAGTATCGACCGTCTTAAACCCGCATATGCTGAGCCTGTCGTTACTTTGACTGATCCCAAGTTGTTTCCACTGTTGGTTAACCGACTAATTCAAATGCCAAAAAACCTTTATGCGCTCGCTCAACGAATGATCCCAAGCACACATGTTAAGAAGGTTCTCTGTCCTTCCCCTCCAAACTCACTAAGTTTGTTCCCTAGATAGCTATATCGAGCGTTACCTTACCTTTTCACGCTCTACGGGGGAGTTAGGTAGTATTTATTTATCTTTCCCATTTTGTCTATCCTGTCATCAATTTTCTCGCGACATCGTTTGTACAGTTTGTTTAAATTAATGATTACAATACACTCCTTCGTAACCCACGCTCTGTCGTGCTGATTTCTGTCTATGTTACTTCTGCATGCGTACGGCGCTGTCCCGGCTGCTTGCGAATCGGATAGTTTAATTGGAATTTCAATCAAACATCTACTTTTACTGTGCTCAATGTATACCACAGGTATAACGCAAACTACAACTCGAACCCAAATGTGATTATACCGTGAGTTTACTCTCTTGAACGTTGTGCCTTTTACTAAGGGGCTAAAAACTTACTAGTATTTTTACCATCAAATGCTAACCAAGGATACGGTTGTAAACGCTTAATATAGCAACGCACCTGCTTCTAACATGTCTTCCACACCATGTATTATTTTTTACTGACATGTAACAATAGCCAGGTTTAAAATAAACAACTTGCCTTGTCTGCGCGATAATTCACTTTCAACTTTTGCTTCGTGTTTAGTAGACTTCATCAGTTTATTGACGTGTACGTTTCGCTGTCTGCCCGTAGCAGTGCATTTAATTCGAACAATGCACAAAGAACAAGAATGCTTTTCGTTAGCGTTTGCGACTAATTCTTCAATCAGACAGACACGTTCAAAAAGCAAATTTGTAATTATTTCCTTTGCGTATAATGCTTATCGTAACAGCCTACACCTCGAAGGTTCTAAATTTGGTTCAGGAAAAGGATCGATCCTTACGCGGTGACAAGCGATCTTTAGTTACTCACAGAGAAAACTCTGTCACATGAATCGCTTATAAATTAAGTTTGGATACATAGGGCAATAAGCATAACAACTATCAGTCAACTGCACTGCCTACTTAAATACAACAACACAGCAATTATGGCTACAAATAAACTTAACAATAAGAGTCACATTGTGCGGAAACAAATGCTTAAAACCAACAGAAGCACGCAAACCAGGAAATTAGAATTAAACTGCTAAAATGGCAAGCCATCAGCAGTAGCGAACTCAATATTCTAATTTAATAACATTTTATAAAAATTTCAAGTCAACTATTAACCCCCAAAAATAAGGTGACCTCATCGTGGGGCTAATTTACCGGAGACCACCCACATGAATCTTTGCAACATGGAATATTACGCTTATTTTTACCTTTTAAACGTCCACTTGTTTTACTGGCGGCACATCCCTTTATACAAATTGTATTAGTGAGTACCTGGTTGCACCGGTTTTTGCTCTCTTTAATTCGCTTTTTAATGTTGTAGCCTGCAGAATATAAGCTGGGGTTCAGTCGCCTCCAACTGCTTTACCGGCACATATTTGACACGGCTGTTAAGTATCAATAATTACCGACTAGTCTCCTAGGCTTTACCCAACAATTGGTGACCCCGGTAGATAACAAGCTTTCCGCTATGTTGAATATTTATTTGCTTCCCGCGTTTCAGTGACTTTAATTTCTTACTCGCTATCGTTTAGTTTTCTCACTTGCCGCAGGTACTTATACATTTCTGACGATGGATGGTCTTGATGATAAACAATCTACGTACTTTGTTAGTGCCATAGAGCAAGCCACTGCACCTTCTTGCAGCAATGACCAGTTGTTATAAACTGAGCACTTAGAATCCACCTTTTACAATCATAAATTGTCTTCTGATAGTGCTAAATATCAAATACGTACGTCACGGCTTCGGCAAAGTTTATCCTCCTATGTGATAGATATCACAACTTGCTCCTCCCGATGCGAAAGATGAGACGTTAAAGCAGGTGACCATCCAGCGCGTCACGCCCTCTGACAAGGTGCGACAGCAGCAACTGTTTAGTGATCGGCATCTAGAGTACAGGATGCCTTCAGCTCTGTTGCGACAGGTGCAACAGGTTCTAGGTGCATCCAGCATGTAGGCAGGTATTCTCCTACAAATGTGGATGCAAATTATCCCAAAATTAAGCAGCTATCCTAGCGTTTGCAAGCGCCCTGATTCTTGCAGCAGTTGCGGGACCAGCAGTCCTTTTTTCTAATGACAGCAGCCAATTAACAAATCCAACATTTTCACTCGACTTAGCCGCGCCGCACTTTCGGCGACATTTGTGACTAGTGAGCTCTCGGAAATCGACGCTTTATTATTGCAAATAACGTTAGTACAACGCCGCTTAGACACTAAGCAACGCAGCTGCTCCAAATCATCATTTTGTCTCACGAAGCGTAACAATTCAGGTGTATGTATTTTACCTACAGAGCTTTGGTAACAAAGCCCCTAAATGCAAGCAACCATGTGGTTACTCTGCTGCGTAGCAGCGAAGCACTCAAGCCGGCCCGTAATGGCGAATACTGGTTTTAGCAAAGCCCAAAACTAGTCGCGTCTACATAAGGAATTCTGATTTGGAGACCCAGTTCATTGTTGATATGGAGGCGAAAGTCAGCATAGTTCGCATATGCCAGGTATGCCTATCGTTTCCTTGTCGACAAAACTAACTGCCGCCAGTTGCACGCCAATAGCCACCTACGGTCATCGGTCGGTTAGCCCGGACCTAGTTTTTCGGCACAAATTTCACTGGGTATTCACCATCACTGTAGTCCCCTTTGCAAACATCGGACTGGACGTTATCTGGCATTTCGACCTATTAGTCAATGTGAAACGCCAGATAACATCCGACACTAAAACAAACCTCAGTGTATGTGGCATCACCGGCGAATAGCATTCATAACACTGACTACGCCTTTCCTCAGACCTCACCAGACTACCTTAATCACTTTTTCCCCTATTATAAGCTCCTTCAAGCAGCAAACACAGCCAAGCCGGTAGCATTCTTAGTCTCACACCACATAAGGACGAAACACCCCCGTCTTTCGCCGTCCAAGCCGACTACCGCTCGAAAAAATTAAGGTACCTAGAGCGGAGTTTGAGCACATGCTTGAACTTGGAATAATCCGCCCTTCTGACAAGTCCTTGTCCTCTCCTCTGCAGGTTGTTACAAATAAATCTGTTGACTGGCTCCCTTGCGATTTTAACGAGCACTAAATCGGCTAACCGTCCCATGTAAGTATCCTATCTCTCACATGCAAGAACTTACCGCATACCTCATAGGTAACAAGATCTTCAGCAAGATGGATTTGATTCGTGCCTATCATCAGATACTTGAAGAAGAAAATGACATACCGAAAACAGCCGTCATCATTTCCCTCGGCTTGTTTGAATTTTTGTGAACTACTTTTGCATTGTGCAACACTATACAGAATTTGTAAGGCTTAATCCAATATGTCAGTCGTAGCCTTGTCATCGCTTATCTTTACCTACTGAGATGTTATTAGCCAGTCTACTAAAGCAAGAGCACCTTTGGCCTCTTCAAATTCTGTTTTAACGCTTGACATACCACGGTGTCACAGTCAACCCGACTAAGTGCAAACTCCGCAAATCAACGATAGAATTTCTAGGCCACCTCGTTCCATCATCTGGTATCGAAGTCCTTCCTGATAAAATCAAAGCAAAAAGAGACTTCCCAGCACCGACAGCCTTCAATCGCCTCCAGCGATATAGTGGTTCTGACAGCTACTTCGGCACTATATTATTGCTGCACTCAGCTAATGCATCCTATGACTGACCTTCACAGGCGGAATGAACGTACGTTTGATTTCCTTGGCAAAGCGCGGACAGCCTTCGCCAAGCTCCATGATGCTATATCCTAAAAACCCTAGGCCCACATTTTGAATCCACTGGACCCCTTTATATAACTAATAATCCAACAGCAGTCGCGGTGGTAGCCCTTTACCAACAGCGCGTTGGTGGGCAACTGCGACCGCTTAAATTCTTATCAAATCGCATATAGCCAGCGGAAGCACGCTGCAGCACGTTTGGCATAGAACTGATCCTCATTTAATTAGCCATTTGTCACTTCCGGCACACACGCAAAGACCGCGCTTTCTTTGTCTTCAATGACCACAAGCTCCTCATCTTTGCCTTCAAGTCTGCTTGCGACAAATATTTACCACGGGAAACAAGACACCTATCTTGTCACTCAGTTAAATGCTGACATACGTCATGCCTCAGATGTCGACAATAAAATCGCCGACGCTCTCTCACGCCTCAACCTCATTCTCCAGCCTTTGCCTACCGTCGATTTTGCCGTAATGACATGGGCTCAGTCTCAAGATGAAGAAACACAACGCATTCTGCAGTGCACGTCGCTGCATGTGCTACCTGTTCCCCTTCAATGCACAAAATAAACCATTTTCTGTATAAGGTCCACAGATTGTCCTAGAACATCTTTCTCTTCTGTTTCAGACGCACAGTCCTGGATGCACAGCACTCACACTCACATCCTGGTATCCGTGCACCCTTGGAACTGGTCACGGAACATTTCATTCAGCCACACATAAACAAATATATTTGGAATTGTGCCCGCGCTGCCTTTAATGCCAACGCTTCAAAATATGTCGTCAGACACACAGTCCTCTTTTGTACATGTAATGCCCCGTATTCACAGTTCTCGCGTATAACGTAGAACAGGTATATCCCTCGATTTCTTCACGCGGATCCGTATACTTCCGTACCTGTGTTGATTACTTTACTAAATGGACAGAAACCATCCCCGTAACAGATTACTCAGCTGAGACTGTTTCCCCGCCTTCCTGATCGGTGTGTCTGGCACTAGGGGTGCCTATTCACCATTACAAGGGACGGAAAAACCTCGTTCAAAGTTACTCAATTCCATACGTTTTTCAACTTGTTAGACTGTCGCCGCATTCACACCACAGCGTAACACCCATCAGCTAACTGTTTAGTTGAAGGCTATCATTGAAAACTAACATCGCTCTTATCCTTCGAACCCAGCTAGGACGAAAACGTTTCGCTCGTGTTCTTAAGGCATTTGCAGCAACATCAAATCGGACTTACAATGTGCACAAGCAGAGGTGGTTTACGGTGCAACGCTAAAGTTTCCAGGATAATTTGTTTTAACCTCCCGCATCGTCAGGTATGTCTCCGTCTAACTTTGCGTCCTCCCTAACTCAACGTATGCGTAAACCTAGCAAGCAAACTAGAGATGTGCAAATGCCCAGCGGTCTCTCTACCTGCACTCAGGTATTCCACCGCATCTACGCAGTGCAGCGAACTCTCCAGCCTCCCTAGCTAGCCGTTTCAGAGTATTGTAGCGGACTCCAAAACCTTTCGTTATAGACCAGAATGGTCCGCGAACAAGTGTGTAAATCAGCCACCTGAAAGTGAATGTTTTTAACGAACCACTTGCAACCCATCATGAAGCTAACACATAAGCGTGCAGTGCGTTAACAATCAATGCTTGTGTAGTACTTTTGGACACTAAGAACGGCAGTATTTCACATTAAGGATAGAGACTCTAAAATTACACATTATCGTGTACGGTTGGGTATCCTCGGTGATGCAATGTTTGCACTCCTTGCAGCTAGAAATAAGCTCTTGCCATCACATCTAAACACTGCTACACTATACCCTTGAACATCAGATTCCTTTCAGTTAACGTTTTTGCATGAAAATCAACAAGTTTGCGGCAGCGTTGTTATCCTGCGTAACAATGTCCCATTCCATCAATCGCATAACAATCATGGACACGTTAAGCAATGTTTTACTTTAATATCTTCAATGGCGCTTCACATTAACTGAGATAATTTTCGTAGACTGGCCGCAATCATTTAGTGCCGAAATTCATATTTATGAGGAGCCACGGTGTTTAATCTTCAAATATGCTAAAGGTACGAATGAGTTGATGCATTTCGGTATGATTAAAATTGGTTCTTTGCAATGAGATTCCAAATGTAGAATTAATAGAAAAGCAAACATTTGTTTTCTCCCTGGTTGTGTATCAAACCGAAATATTTTGGTTCATGGATTTACCTACTAGCTACCCGGTTAATAATTTATTTACAAAAGGCGTACCACAGCCAAGCGGTTGCTAATATTCTATGTCTGCTCATCAGAAAACGTTTTCACTTGGCAGCGATTGCTTGCATTGCATGAATTGCTACAAACCAACATCAAAAATGAGTACTGTCTACCTGTTTAATTACGGATGACGTTTTGTTTTAAAGTGTCTGGTTGCATAGGGAATAACATTTTATTTATTTCATTGCTTTCAATAATAAACTATTGAACTTTAGCGCACCGCGCAGTCCCTTTGCCATGCTGAGCTTACTGCTAGCGATTCTAACCTTTGCACCGTGGTTAGGTTAATCACAGCAATCGGAATATTTAAGCATTCTTTAAAAAGCAAGCACGTTATTATTGGTTGCAGTCTAACTTCAACCAATCTGGGGATTGGCGACAAGTCTTTCACATATCTTAACTCAAGGCTTGTGCGGGAGACCCGTTAAGGCACCCGTCATTTGCTGTGCTAAGCTACAAATTACCTTGAGTTGGTTCTTCTTTCCAATTCCTTTTACAAGCCGCCTTGCCTCATGCGCTGATGGTTCGCAACTGCGCTTATTGTCATTAAAAAACCACTCGATATTTCCCGCTGCATACCTCAAAATTGTTGGTTAAATTGATAGCGGTTATGCAAGTTTAAACTGCATTGTTCACTTGTGTATTAGGGGTCCTTCTCAGTTCGCCTGTTGTCCGGATGAGAGCAGCAGCGTTGTTCATCAAACGAATCCATGCGAATAATATTGGTACAGTATATGACACAACCACTACTACTGGTTTTGTGTGCATTGTTCCATGGGTATTTGTCTCTAAGTTGTAGTGATATACGTTTCTCGCGTATATCAAATGTCAAGTTTTTCCAGAGGCGCAGGTCTTATACAATTAAACTAATTATAGTTTTTCTCTAGAAAGCGACACAACAGTTAGGCATGCTCAACTTCTTGCGGTAAGCCCAACTGTTCGAATTAGTAAAAAGGGTTGTTTCAAGAATTGTGATAGGATATTTCGCAAATTACTCATGTCAAGTATATGTCTATCAGCCTTGGAAGCCCAGTAGATAAAAGTTCAGGTGTGCAAAAGTAACAAATTTACTATCTGTGGTGTCAACATTTGGAAATTGGTATGATATTGCAAATTTGATATTCATGGTTTCATAAGCACTTGAGCCAATGGTAAAGCAGGGCAGTCTTTTCGAATAAAGGGTACACAAACACAGTCCTCCATAAACGAAGCAGGTTTAATTTATTGAGCAATGTACACATACACCGGCAGTACCTCCATATCCGTTGAATTATTCATGTCAGGAAAGGAGTGCATAAGTTAAAAGTCAACGTTCGCGGATTTGGCTTACTAGGATATAAAAATTATCGTATATTTGTGGAAGCTGGTAAAGCAATCGGTAGGAACGCAGTAATTTGACATCTGATATATTTTCAAAGAAGAGCATGGGAGAGAAGCTAGTTGCCACTGCTTCGAAGATGAAGGCAATTTGTGAAGATAACAAACGAAATTCCTCCAGACTTAAACTATAAGAAAAATATGGGAAACAGCTCCTCACGGAAAAATGCTTTTGTAATAAGCAAAGGTGCCGAACCTAGCTGTTTATGCTTCCATGAAGAACAGGAAAGCTGCCGAAGTGAAGGATTTGGAAATCGTTGCCCAAGTATAATAAAGGAACTATGTAATATTCCCAGAATTATTCCTGATAAGATATGTGTAAAATAAATTAGTGCACCAAGCTGAACTCATTTGTTCAAACCTTCAAACAGTGGCAACCGGCATTATAGCTATTGCAAAATCCAGTCGAGAGAATAAGCCATAAATTCACTGGTGCAATATATCTCTACCCGAGCCTCTCAAGGGGCAAGAGTAAGGATGTGTTGCCGCTGGATGAGCCTGTGTAAGAAAAGGGTTATTTATATGACGTTCGAAAAGCAGACAACGGAAGAGATGCAGTCAAAATGACATATACGTAAAACAAATCGAAGGACCAAAAGAAATTAGCAAATGCTTGCATTAGTGCAACGTTTCATGATCTACCAAATAACGTGGGCAATCATTTAGTATATTTGCTAGGTTGATCTGTTCTATTTTTGTAGACTAAGATGAAAAAGACTTTCCGGGCATTTTGTAGAAATAAGGTAGTAAATACAATAGTTTCGGCTTTGGCCGGAGACTGAAACTTTCAAATCTTAGTAGTCTGACAGCTAGCAGAATCAAAGGACAAGTTAGCCAAAACTAAAACAGTGTGGCATTTGGGGAGTAAATATTCTGCGTACTGTAAAATGGTATATATAAAGGCACTAGAAGCAAAGGATACGTGTTACATTGGGTAGCATGTATTGATAAATTGTGCGTATACTGAAAAATCTATGGAGGCAGGATTAATGTGTGGTGTATTTGCTGAACCTAATTTCCTTCAGTCTCAGTTCACTTGGAGCAGTAATAAAAGCAGGTGACCATTGGAAGGCAGAAGGTTATCGCTATGCATTTTGTGCACTTAAGCTTTTAGTAGAAGTGCACACAGATAGAGGTTAGCTGGAGGTTAGAAAATAAATAATAGAGACTGAATAACGTCAAGTAAGAAGCGGTACTGGACGACCATCTACTAGGCTAAGACGTTGCGCTGCGCTGGAAGAATTAGTTATTCTAGCTTGTCAATAGAAAACTATAGGCTGAAATTGGAAGCAGAATTATTGGTTGGATGCCCTTTTATTGCAAACCGACAAGGGCCTTACATAAAGTACAGTATTTAAATGCAAATGCTGTAATGTTTACATTTTGTATTGACTTGTTTAAAGCTGCTAGGAGTGCTAGGTTATTTAACGTTTACGCTGATAAGGCATGCGAAGCATGAGACTTTACCCGGGTGTATTCGGATATTATTTGCGAGAAGACCTTATGCGTAACGACCGGCAGCATTGAGAGAATACACTTGTAAAGAGAGACCTGCTGGATTAAAATAGTATCCATCCGTCGGATAAATAATGCACACAATTTACTGAAGTGAAATATAAAAAAATATTTGTTAACGTTGTTTGTTAATCGGAGTAACGTCGGGAACACAGCCGGAGTGACTTCTTATAATGCCCCCGTTGTTAGTAAAGTTCATCACTACGACGTCATTTTCATGCGTCACTCGTTCTAATATGCTACATATTAATATTTGGAATAAATGAATTGTTGATATGCGAAATTGATATTGACCGGGAAATTGTTGCGGTATGTTATTCAGGTATTTGCCGCTCGACACTAAAGTACGTGGTGATGAACTACTGCAATCTAATCCATTTCATGGCCCACAATCGCATATCGTTTCAACTGGTATATAATCAACATCTACTAATAAATGTCATTGACCTGTCATGTTAGAAGTCTAAACCAACATACGCAGGTGTTCAAAAAAATACGTTTCCGTGCATTTTAAATTTAAATGTGAAAATGAAACATTGGTTGAATTTTAGTAAATACTTTCGAGTGCAAGATCATAGACCACACACAATCGGTTTACGTTGGGCTTGCGGTCTGCAGGCGCACGAAGACCCAAGGGGCAGAGATGCAAAATTCAAGTCGCTTGGAATTAAAGTTTAGGTTTGTTCCATTATGTAAGAAGTCGTGGAACTACTTTGTACAGCATTTGTAATTGGCTCCGCTTTTATTCAAGAATTTGTATAATATGTGTGAATTGGCTCTGACTGGCCGACAATCCCATGTAGGGGGTACGGGTACATAACAATTTGGTTAATGAGTATAATGTAAAGACCACGCCCACATTGTCGGGTACCAGAAATTAGATATTTCTGGAATTTCGCGTGTAAACTAGTTCCCTTTCCAAAGGCATTGTGCTGTAAATCGTTTTTGTTGCTGTATGCACCAAGTATCTTGGTCATCGCTGCTGAATATGGTTCAACATAATTTTGCGAGTATAACCAGTTACCTTGAGCGTGACGGCAATAAAAGTTCAAGCTTTTCTAGTAACAATCAACCGAGCAAATTCGGTTCACGCAACTATAGAGATTTTAAAGATGTTAGTTTGTACCGCACTTGGGTGAAGCTGGAAAAATACAGTTTCGACAGCATCAGTTTGACTTCCTTCAACCAGAGCTCCTATTGAGTCATTCGTCCCTTGCACTGGTCGTGGATGTTTGTATTATTGCCCAAAAGCTAGCTAACTTGATTGCTGACAATAGCTCAGACCGCTGCACTTATTGCAGGTTTTGTCGGCAAACTTCACTGATAATGTTTGTCGTCTTATCCTATCCCTAATGTCGGAGCGTTAATGTAGCAGAGGTGGCAACCTTCGAACCACCGAAAAGCTATCCTGTGTTTTTGCTTGTGTTGCTGGCCAAACATGTTCGTGCAACACATAATGTTTACCGCAATACTGTACCGCCTAGTTGACATATTTGACTCAAACAATCGCATCCCTCGCAAGTTTACCTTGGTCTTATAGACTGATTTACCTAAAGTAAATTGGCGAAAAGGGTTCTCTTCGCAATTCATACAGTAAATGTTTTCTAACAGATAACTTGTGTGTAGAAGTAGTTTCAGAGTCTAAGCAGGGGCTAAAATGAATTAAACAACTTGTTTATTGGGATCCTGGCTTTGGCTACTTGCAATTCATTCGTCATACGATTGCAACAAATTGTCTCGTACACAGAACGGACAAACACTAATCAACCAATTGCGTTTCCAATAGGTGACTCCATGGATACCAAATATTTGTTGAAAACATGCAGACAAATTTGACCTAACTCATTGCGGTATAAAATATATTTCTGGCAAAAACGCAACAACATGACACAAACGGTAACAAAACGACAGCTACCTAGATAAGCTCTAAATCCGAGAATTAAATTTTTCTGCAGAGGTGCATATCTTAATAAAATCTATCTTGAGCGCACTTTTTTCAAATTATCTCTCCTTAGCAGACAAACAACTATTCCTTATTCAGTAAGTATTGTTAAGATGTACGATTGCAACTGAATACATACTTAGATTTACTTATGCATAGCTAGAGAAGTTGTCTGCATAATTCGGTCAGTTTAAATAGAAACACTCATTGTCCTCTGTCATCTATAACATCAATACACAGTAGTTATGGGTACGAAACCAAGTTCTTTGAATGATCTTTGGAGTAAAATTTATGCTTTTGATGCTTAAGAATGCAACTGTTAAAATAATATAATCTAGAATGCAATATGAACAAAATTGTAAGGAGATCGATTTCAGATTTAAGCAAAAGGAAGCAAGAAGAAAAATTAGTACACTAAATATACTGAGGCCAGCTTTCGACTGTGTCACCGTGTATAAAAGAGAATTATTTCCCTTCATTCAGGCCCCGTCCTGATTGGCAGGAAACAATAACGGACGGATTTCCTTCCCTTGATTTGATCGTTGCTACCCAGCTCTTATCCATTTGTATCCACATATCAGACGCGCAAAGATCCTACGACGCGTGATTCTATCTGTTTGCATGCTCAACCGTTGGCCCAGGCACTGCAGCGTTTCACGTGAAGAAATAAGGCTGAGCCGCTCACCCACGTTTCCGGCACTAAACAAAGGAAGCTGAACATTCGATGTTTCCCGCAGAATTGAGCCTGGCCGTGAAGGAAGTGATAGAATTCTCAGGTCAAGTGAGCTGATAAACCACATTCGCAATCGTACGAAACGGTTGAAAGGATGGCAGCATTGCAAACTCTGTGATTCATTGCTGGACGACTTTCAACTAATCATCCCTAAGGGTCAGCGCAGAGGTAGGATTAGCCATGATTTGCAGGTCTTTCTATTTCGTGGGAACATAGCAAAGTTTAAAAGGATTGAGGAGTATTAATCATTTACCCTACAAAGCTTGTAGGAGTAGTTAACAGCAGTCCGAGACGAAGCGCTGGACTCAATTATCTACTGTGAAATCCCAATCAATCACTATGTCAGTAAACAAAATATATTTGAGGCAGCATGTCTGATAATATCTGCCAGATCAACCGGTCATAATGCCGTCTTGCCAGTGACTATTGGATTTAATTAACGTTGATGTCAGTGTTCCAGGACTTGTTGTGCTTTACCTGGCAAGCGTTAACTTCATAAAAATCCACAGATATCTTCTTACAACACTGCGACTTGGCGGCTTTGACGTGCCAACGAATAAATTCCATGACATTTGCATCTCACTGTAATAGATCCCTATGTGTTTCAATATTATTTCAGATGCGTACACTGACCGAATTATATGTATCCTAGTTAATGCTATGCGAACCATCGTTATTAACACAGCGCTAACTATGCTTCTTCTAACAAGATGACTAAGTTTTCAGGTTTCTGTGTGTAATTTATCTTGAAATGAGCGTTGCGATACTGTTTGTCCAATTTGGAAGATGTTCGGTTTGGCTTTTCGAAACACTCGAGAAGAAAAGCTTTTATTATTTACTTAAAAGCAGATGAGATGTGCGACCCTGGAGCGATAGCTACGATTGCTGCACAGCCGCACTAAGATAGTAGGCGAAACAAACATGCATTTGAAACTGCTGTTAAAGGGTAATTCGGAAAGATTTTTTGGAGCTACCTGCTGAAACGGTCGAGGCAAGTAAATTGTTACACCGAGCCTTACGAAGGTCGCAGAGGACCTGCGATTTTGACTTGCATATGGTGGAGACTTCCCTTTAGTGCCGGAAATGTACCTAAACGGCTTCCCGTGTGTATGCGCAACATCGCGCTTTGACACGTAAGACAAGCACTTCCTAGTACACAGCATCACAATTGACGTCGCACCAAAGAAATCTTGCAACAAGGCTTTCAACTGATGAACGAACACCTGGGAGAAATAAGCCGTGGAACGTGTGAAACACTGTTAGTTGAAACTCGCGTAAGACGACTAGGCGCGGCGTGCTTAGAGCTATATTGCAATTATAGTTTCGTTAGATGATCTCGGCGAAACTGATTGTACGTCAATTGAAGAGAAATTTTGTAGCAGATCCACCAAAAAATCTTTGCTTTGCGCTGCCACCTTGGCAGCTATATCGATAACTATGTCGGCGTCAGCCAAAATCTTTTGAATTCGGAAAGTGCGACGGCAACGGCGGAGTGCACAGCTGAGACCTGTCGTACACCGGTCTTAAACTGAGCGATATGGTCGAGGCGGCGTCATTCCAGGTCTGTGTCGATCGGCAGTTGTGCTAAGCATGTATGTCGGTGGCTTGTGATCTATGAAGACGACAGACGCAGTGGCATTCTAAAGCATCTCGGTAAGGAGGTATGGATACATAGGTAACAGCAAATTTTCCACCGAAATTAATGTAACAATATCTCGTAGGTTAGAGGCGTTTGAAGAACACTTGTGGTAGCCAGCTTCTTTTATATTTTTGCTGTAAGCAGGTGCCAACGGCTACGTCATTAGCTTGCATACTGAGTAACAATGGAGCAGTAGGTTTATTAGGCACCACAGAAGCTATGTTGGCAATAGTTTGTTTTGAAACTTTATGCGCAACGTGTGCTGTAGCAAGAAAATCAATTTGTTTGAGTTTTATTTGGTGTAGGTAGTAACAAGCTGCATCAGTGACACGCATTTATTATCAACCGTTGATAAAATTTCACGAACTCACTTAAACCCTGCAGTTGTATAAAAGACTGACCTGCAGGATAGTTGATGATGGATGAGATTTTCCTTGCAGTGCAACGACGCCTACAGAGTTGATAGAATAACAGGAAAAACGGATGTCCGCGAAGCCAAACGAACACATTTTGCTTTGACCGTTACCCTGTGTAGGGATAAACCTTCAGAGCATGCGTGAACGTGGCGCATGTGCTCTTCGTGTGTACAGCTCACGATAATGAGGTCGTCCATATACCGGTAGGCAAAGTCGAAACATTGACAAATTTGATAGAAGAAGAGTTACTAATTTCGTGCGGCATCCGCTAAACCGAATGAGAAGCGCAACATTTTGAACAAAACAAACGGAGTTGTCACTGCTGTTTAGCGATATCTCCTTCGGCTACCAAAATTCGGTTGTACGCGCGTATGAAACATACAAGCTTAAACCATTTTTATCTGCCAAGTTGGCAATAAGATTTGCGATGTGGGGAACCGGATAAGCGTGCTAATTGTATTTAACTTTGGATAGTCGCAGCAAGGACTCCCCTCATCCATGACCTACCTAGGGACTATGTGGATAGTTGACCTCAATGGGCTCTTAAATGATCTGTAGATACCGAGCTGATGAAAGTGGCCGAAACCAGCTCGTATTGCACGTAGTATTTTGGTGCAAGCTCTCTTGGTCTTGCGTAAGCTAGTGGCCTGTAAGTGACTATGAGGTGAGCGACCTATGTCCTTAATGGTAAAACTCTGCAACCAGTTGAACACACAACAGGAAGTTAGCGAAGAGACACATTAATTGGGACGGCGCATGCACGACACGAAGCACGGGGCTGAATATAGAAAAAATTAACTTGACACAAACGATAGGTATTTTTGAATGGTCATCTTAAGGTCAATAGCGACTCGTTTTTTCAAGCTGTTACAAATGGGGAATAAAATCGATGCCCGTAATAACGAAATTTTTTGATGCAATCATGAAACCAACTAAATACCTCGACGGAGATTGAAGTCCAGGTCCAACATGCGCGGACCTAATAAAGCTACCGGAGAATCACTGGTCGCACGCAGGTTTTATGTGGGCTTTGAGTGGCTGCCGCTGGCGTACGCAGTGATAACGCTCAGGTTCGCTCTCGTTTCAATGAGGAAAATGATGGAAGGAGGTTGATAGTTAAGGTAAAACCAGCGTTCTGTTTTGCTGTTTATGGATGGACGGTTAGTGTTAGTATGCAAGCAAGTTGATCCTCATAAAGCAGTTAGGTGCTGCCTATTAGAGGGTGGACAGCAACGTCTAACTTTACCACCATGTTGACTGTGATAGTCACTTAACTCTTTGACGAAACTGGTATATTCTGCCAGTTTGTGCAAAAATTGTTTACGCTGTTGTGTCTAAAGGGACGTAGTCCTTTCAGATACAGACTAGCCGCAAAGTAATTTTGTCAAATTGTGGTCAGACTTTAACCGTGGCACAGGCCACACCAAAGCCTTTACATTTACCCTTCTGCTGTGAAATAACGCGATGTCTGCTTCTTTAGAGTCGGATTGGTCAAACACGCTGGAGGGAAAATTGACTCGGTTTTATCAGTGAGAATACGTCACCGAATATATTAGTCCTCTACTGTGGAAGACGTTCAAACGCAGCGCCTGCGTTAATAGTTAGAAATTTTTGGGACGTAACTAGACACACAGCGACAGTAGTGGCAAAGATTTTGGAAAGTTTACCTGCCAGGGCTGCATTATCACTTTTGCGCTCAAGAATAAGGGACAAGCAAAGTACTGAATTTCCTGGAGCATCCACGACGGCTTGCGATCCGCCAGATCCAGACTATTGAACAGTTAAATCGAGCTCATATGTTGGGCCGTAACTTCTTCATAATCGCTTGCTTCATGGCATTATACTTTGCATCCTTTAATGGGCAGCGTGCCGTGTCTTGAAACAACTTCACGACAAAAGAAGGAAGGCGTGTGGACGAGCTGATTTTACATTGAATAGCATGACGGAATGCAAAAATTATCAAGCTTAAGCTCAGTATTGCAAAGCAAACCTATGCGGAATTTGCCAGAAAAATTAATACAAGCAAAATGAGCATGTTTGCGCTGTAAAACTGATCAGATGCCAATTTTGCGTCCTAAGTTGACAAGATCACTGATGAACAAATCACGATGGTCTAACTAAATTTAGGCAGGTCGTAAAGATGAACACATAGTAAATCTAGTAAGATGAACCAACCCACAGAAAATATATTAACGAGGAAGACATTTAGAAAACGTGAATGCGAATCGGGGTTACTAAGTTAAAGCACTAATGAATACTAGTCCGAACAAGTGCCTGTAATCAAGAACGGGTATCAGAAGGAAAATGAAATCGCAAAAAGGGACTAAAATTGATGGGCAGCAAAATTAGGTGAACGAATAAAACGAGACAGGAGCATATGCCAGTACTACAATTACAAAGCAGACGGGAGTTGAGCAGGTTGTATGAAAGATTAAAACAAGGAAGACTAATGTACCATTGGTCAGCACTAAGGTTGTACATAAGAATATGAATTATCTTATGGGCCCTAGACACTTGGCACGTTTGGGATAATGTCGTTGTCATACTACGTTTCAAGATGTTTTCTCTACTGGAGGCAGGTTTCTAAATCGTACGTCTTGCCAATTGAGCACAGTTTCCATGAATTTGTGGGTGGCGAAGTAATAAAAGATAAGCAACAGTTGGCAATTTATTATCGCAGCTTGACATATTGAAGTAGGGCGACAGCCACGCGATGTCCTCAAATTAGCTGTTGTCGATCTTCTTAAAATATCACTTTTACAACAAGTAAAACGGCATCACGAATTTGCAGGATGAAACGTTTTATTTAGCTAAATGATTTTAGTAACCTCAACGTCCTAATCTACCTGTAAACGACGAACGCATTAGTAGCTCGCCGACTAAATTTAAACAGTTGCATTAACAGATTTATCCGCTTGTTTTTAGATCCATGCGGCTGTGCTGCGACTGAAGAGGAGCAAGAAGGCAGTGAAGACAGTTACCGTAACGTTCTCTGAATTATCCCTATATATATTGGTTCCCTTTGCAGAGTCTATGTTTTGCGTAATATACGTTCCTGTTTCGCACTTGGAGGTCTGCTAGTCTGTATGTTGCAATGTGTCTCCGTTGTCAGAGAAAACAATTTAAATCAACTTTTGTTGTAGATGAATGGAAATATGGAACAGCAACATTTGCTGCGATGCTAATCTTAGTGCGCATGAAAAATTAGCATTATAAGCTACGATTTTTAAATGTGGGACCACCGTTCCGACAGCTAAAACAGCCTCCATCGAAATGACAATCGGGGTGTGGGTGAAGCAAGCACAACCTTTTATACAACAGTTCCGACGTCGCAACGTGGTGGTGTTCTCTTCAGTTTATTTTCGGGATTGCAATTCGAGCTCGATGCAGACAACTGTATTTTGCGGCAGGGAACAACGGCTTTAATCTTTAGTAGTTTGCGCCAGTTACTAGACCACTCACAGCATTTTTCGAAATGCAACTGATGCTTACATGCTAGATAAACACAACCTAGATAAAAGATCAGGGAATTCCTCTGTGATTTGGGATACATAGCAGACCGTGATTATGAGAAAAAAACTACCGGCCAATTCAAACAAACCTACTGGAACCATCACTAGAAGGAATCCGATCGGGCTCATTTTGGAAGCAGTTTATGCATTATCCCCCTGGCCGACTGGATACAACGGTTAAGTAACGTGAAGAGCTGCAGCGCGTTGCTAAAGACTTGTATAATCGCAACAAAACCAATCTGATATTTAGCTGCACTGCTGGTAACAAGCAAGAAAAAAAATGACGTGACGACTTTTCTAGCACTGGTTCGTTAAGAACAACATGTTTCACACTGCATAATGTCGAAAACCGATCCGCATGAAACTGATATCCGCAGTTGGAAAACTAAAAATAGCCAATTTTAACCATAGGGCAATACCAAGTATGGAGGCTGGCGTCCAAACAAGGTTCGCAGCTAACAGGTTTGGCAATCCTTTGACCATCAGCACGTGAACTATTTGCCAGAAGGCTGAGGCCAATGCATGTCCCCAGTAAAAAGCAAAAACAAACCGTTTTCAGAATTTAGCTATGTCATAACCTAAGACTACTTTCATGGTACACTCGGTGTCAAGAAACGCATAGCAAAATATTTCGCTTACACTAGATTTTGATGTTTCTAGGTTTTCGCTTGTCGGGTTATTCAAAACTAAGGTGTGCAACAGCCTTTCAAGTACCGGTGTACAATAGCTGTTAACTACATGCATCGGTGAAGGATTTACCCGTCGTGTAACGGCACTAAAAGGCGAAACACTAGTCACACGCCATTTAATTGGGGTGTCAGTTATAAGCGGTAATAAGAAACCGCAGCATACGTTTATCGTTTTCGAGCACTTTCTTTTCACCGTCATCATTGGGATGGATTTACTAGGTAGCCTGAGCTCTCAGTTAGACAAGGTGAAATTGTATTTAATCACCGATGCCTGTAATCTTCTGCTTTACTCTAATGAATGTCTTGGTTTTGAAGAGTAAACGGTCTGTGCTTCATGGGAAGAACTCCCTTGGATGGATAAGTTGATTCAGCCAATAGAGCCAACTAGTGGTTCAGAAGAATTCCAAAGAAACAACCAGGCGCTTTCGCATTGAGGACAGGGAATATTAGGCACACCGCTATAGCGCAGCACACAATCGATACCGGCGATGCTATGCCTCTGAGTTGCTCATCGAGACGAATTTCAGCTCATTGACATAGCGAGAAATAGAAAAATGTAGATAAAATGCTTGTGAGTAATATCGTCTTATCCTCTACTTTCCATAGGTGTATAATAATTTTTCTGGTAAAACAATGGTGTTGTCAGACTGTGTGTAGATTATAAACCTCTTAACCAACGAATGCATCGGAACGCTTCTCCTCTCCTTATAATCGACGATTTGTTTGACTAATTTGGTGCTTCAATGTGGTTCAGCCCACTCGATCTCAATTCTAACTACCGGCAGATGAAAGTGGCAGAGAGTGCTCGAGCCAACACTGTTTTCGTCATGTCTTCCGGATTGTACGAATTTCAGACAATGCCATTTATTTTAACAAACGGCCCCGCGACGTCCCAGCGTCAGCTTCAGACTGTATGGTGTGGATTGACCAAACGGAAGTGTCTTTTTTAATTGGGCAATGTTGTTGTGCATGTGAAAACGAAGCAGGAGAACTTGAACAACCTGCCGAAATCCTTAAACCTTCCTTTGAGTTGTCACGATCTCAATCTATCGAAGTGCCAGTTGCTACGGGAATAAGTAGTGCACCTCGGACATATCATCTCGGGATCAGGATACGAACAGCCACCCACGAAACGACAAAAAGTAAAGTGTTGACGAACTAATGCATGTATTGAGCAGTTAGGCAGCATTTGTTGGTTTCATTTCATATTACAGACGATTCAACAAATCTCTGCACCATTGTCACTCCATTGAATGCAATGCTGCAAAACTTCGAAAGTTTGTGAGGTCAGCAGAATAACAGGGGGCATTTGCTCGGTCCCGGGTCTCTCTGTACAACCAAAGTGATAGTGTAATCTGACTTATCACCCACTACTGGAGGGTTCGTTTCGAACACTGATGCGGATTTTCAAACGTTTGGATATGTCTTGCCACAGGAAGTTCTTTAAGGAGTAGTCGGAGTAGTATACAACAGTAGCATGAGCCTCAGCTGGACTAAGTAAAAGTATTGCATTACCAACTGGTAAATGCTATATATGGTGCATATTGCAAAACAGAAGCGGCGTTATCTCTTTGTAAGATTTGTAATACGGGATGACCATCACTATATTCGATTGCTTCAAAACTTAAAATATTTGAAAGACAAAGAGCGCTGGCAAGAACAGCCAAAAGCATATGATTCAGTATGCAAACATCTGCCTGCCATCCAGCAAGCCATTACAGATACATTGTTATAAATTCCTCTCCGGAACCATAAGGCTTGTCCTGCGTGAAACAAATGACACCTAACCATGCTTAACCTCTAGAGTGTGGAGTATAGACACCAGCAACTGGCACAGGCCTAGGATCAAGGCATTGAATTGAGTTACGAATAGTGTCTTCATAGCGGTTACAGGCCAACGAGGAAGGGTATGGCAGGAAGATATTATAAGGCGCCGTGTCCCTGTGGGCCGTGTGTGACAAACTAACTAGCGAGGAAGAAGTGATGATGTTTTATTTTGGCCCGACCTACAATAAAGCAACCGTAGTTTCCCAGCCCATGGTCAGAGAAGTGTTAAGTTACAATAAGAAGGAGTTGGAACATCCTGGGATTAACAAATTGGATGTAGCAGCACGACGGCATTTCTGGTGGCCACACCAACGGACAGACGTAATCAAATGTGGTCAGTCTTGCAAGAAATGTGGTTCCTTTAAACATACCCTTTACCCTAACGAGGTCGGTTGCAACCTATGAATGCCGGATATCCTAACGAGATAGCGGGTGTGGATATTATTGAGCCTTCGCTCTAAACATCACAAGGAAACCGCTTTATTTTAGTCACGATGGATTACATTACCAAATAGTGCGAGGCTGTACCGATCGCACAGGCCGTCACGGTTACTATGACGACAGCAACTGTGAATTACTGGATTTGTTGAAAAGGAGAACCTGGACTATTACACTCCGAAGGATGCTTTTGTTTTGAGCCGTTATAGACCAGAATATTACTGAGCTGGACGCCATGTTACTGAAGTGTTTGCTGGCCTACCGAAATATGGTTCATTCCACGACTAGACAAACAACGGACCTTTTGTGAACTAGAAAAGGAGTCGCGGTTGATTTCGAAAGTACGTCTCCCGTTGACTGTAATATAATCTGGCAATAATCGAGAAGATCTGTATGTTGTTTGTCTCACGCCTGAAGCATATCAGTGTGCGCAGGTGCCTATGGAAGCTGCCACGAGGCGTCAACTGGAGTATTATTACTTGCAGAACTTCGGCGTCCCCAAAATAGTTCCTGAATTTGTTTGACTACATCAGACGCAAACCCAATACATACCTGCAAAGTTCCATCGTGATTGGTTTGGCTCCAACTTGATGAACATTTTGGTGTCCGACACTTTGTGTTTAGTAAAGTCTTGTGATTGTACGATTGACTGCTCATGACGTTACACTTTATCGTCTTAAGTTAATCCTACAGGAGGCTGAACAAATTTATAGTGAACCGGCAGAACAACTACCGATAGTCGCCTCTGATTTTGTTGTGCCTGTAGAAGGAGGATAAGGCCAGGTACCATGTAAGTTGCTTGATTAGAGGAGGTAGAGTGTAGACAACGATCGAAAAATTACCGCACGAAGAAAATTTGATCTGTAACTAGAACGCCTGTTCCGCTTACATTATAGATCCACGCGCATGTGCTGTGAATGAAGAGGATCAAGAAGACAAAGGAATGTTAAACGTAACCTGCTTTACATATTCTTTACAATTATACAGGTTTTCCTTCACAGTCGCTAAGGGTTGCGTAATACGATTTCCTTTTCCGCTCTCGAAATTCTTTAATTGCGTATGGTACAGCAGATTTTAATGCCCTTCCATGAATCCGGCTTGCATTTACCCCTTTATAGGAATTAGCAGAAAGCACTCCGGACAAATGAGGAATGACCGAGCGGCTTGGCAAGTCAGTTCAATGCGTCTTTCAGTAAACAGAACGCAAGTACCATTGATCATGTTTAGCAAAGTTCGATCATTACTAGAAAAGATGCATTGTTGCAACAATACAACGAAGTAAATTTATAAATGCCATAGGAATAATGCTACAAATGTTTTGTTGTACTCTGAAAAAAAATACAAAATTACTCATCTTACTAACTATCGTTCCAGCAGTTATGATGAACCTATATTGCTACATAAACATGGAGGCAGTCAAATCAATTACTTTAACTAACGGTTGTGCAATCCGGCGGCCGAACTGTTCACTTAGATAAAAAGCACGCTTAGTTGTTATTTGCTTGACTGTAAGTAACGATTCCTTGCGGTGTTGTACTCTTGTCCTCGGCAAGTTAAACATATCTCCTGACACAGAAACGTAAATACCGAAACTCGAAAGCTATCATGCTGTTTGTTGGTAAATTTAACAAACGGGAAACCGTTCATATACGGGCATTTGATCTGAGGAAATTGTTGCCATTTTCAACTGGACAAAAAGCAAAATTGGAGCTGGTCTTTACTAACCAAGCTGGAACGCTTTTCACTCATAAAGGAGCTGCATTCCGCAACCCGACCATGGTATCATACATTTTAGTTCTAGAATTTACAGTGTGATATATTTTTTCTGTTTTATATACCATTCAAATATGTTGGGCAACGTCAGTGTTCCATAGAACAATGGAACAATGGTTTTACACAGATAGATACGGTAGTGCTTAACTGGTCCCGTAAGATGGTTATGGCGAAACTACAAAATATAAAGGATTGCTGGCAAAATTTGGTTTTCACCAGTGTCATTTATTTTAACCCTGTGTAGTGCAAGTCGAAAAATATGGTTACGTTTTACTTCTCCACATATTAACTGTTTACTTTGATTTGTAATCATATATAGATAATTGGCGAATGATCGATTTCGCTTGCAACTGCCAACCTTGTCCTCAGTTGTCTCGCCGCTGAGGTCGATGAATTTTACGATTAGTTTACTTCAAGTACCATTAAACATGATAATTCTCCTCTTTCATCGTTGCTGATGGTTTCAGCTTAACCGAGACGGCTTTTCTCTCAGACGCTGTACTGCAGAAGCTTTTTAGCTCCTTCATCAGACTTGAAGCAAAATTTCGACCTTACAGTTGTGAACATTGCTAAGCTGTTTTTACATACAAGTAAGCACTGATTGGCAGTTATGACCACTCAAATATTGAGTTATTTCCTATCCTGTACAGCGCGGCCAAGTATAATGATTTTACTCGTTGTAAAGATCGCAGGCTTAGCAGAAGGAATTATTCTCCTGCGAACAATTATCGACTCAAAAAATAAGTTTATCGACAGAAATTGCTCTTTTCCTTGACAACAAGTTGTCTAAACACTGCGATTAGTTAAGGAGCTACATCAACTTCTGCATTGTTAACTGTTGTTTACAGAAAACCATTTCCATCCTTGGAGATCGGTTTTCATCACCCTACCTAATACGCTTGCGTAAAGTCAAAGAGAAAGCTTTCTAAACGAAAAACCAAGCTGCGGTTAAATCTTTCTATATTTGATTGAAAATTAAATTGCGCTGTCTATACTACCTATGGTTCCAGAACTTATTGGGAAATAGTAGCTGCTGTGATGTCAGGCATATCCTAAGGCAATTAGTGGCGCAGCTCTCTGTGTGTCAAATCCAGATATGGATCTGAAAAGCAGAATTGAAACTTCTGTCAATTCTATGCTAGCTCCACCTCTATTCCATCTTTCTCAAGATTAGATTGGCCCATAATTTCTCTACCTGTCATTGACAGAAATACAGTACGTAATAAATTGCCGCAGCCAAATTCGACCAAAACAGTTTTCCCGGACGGACTCTCACTCATTGTCCTCAACGTTTATGCATATATCTTGACAAAAACTTTTACTTACCTACACATGTTGTGCAACGAAGACCGTAATATTGCTGACATCTAGACAAGTGCCAGAATTATACTGGTGCCAAAGAAAGACACAGACAAATACCGAACAATTGCCTGCACATCTGTAAACTGAAAGATATTCGAGAAGATGTTCCATGAAAAGTTGCTGCGCCAGACTCATTCGCATTATCTGCCAACTTTTGCTTATCGTAGTTTGGGGTCTACTTAAGATACATTAGCCTATTTTGTAAATGCAGTGCCATCGTCACTAGACCATATGGCCAATCCTAACGCATGTGTTTTCTAGATAAGAGTAATAATTTTCGCAATGTGAACCGTGAGCTTTTGCTGGAAACGTGCCCAATGTCGAAATACATCGCTCTGTAGCCCACCTTTTGAGAATTACATTCAAAGGTGTGCGCAATTTATTTAACTTGTGGGTGAAAATATCTCGGCGCTCACCACATACATTGGAGTTCTGCAAGCGGCTATACTGTCTATGTATCCCATTCCCACTTACGTTGCATTGTTACTTACCCTTGCGTATGCGGTTTTGCTAAAACATACAAAAAATGTAGCCTTAGGTATGTAACAGCCGAGAGCAGCATCAACAGCTAAATTACAAGCCTACCTGGACAGTCCTGTATTATGGTCTAGAGCTCACTTTTATCACATAATGTAGCAAAACGCATTAAGTTCATTTGCGCCCTACCAATAGGCCCTGGTTATCAGCAACTGCTCATGGACCAATCCGAGGTTCCATGTGTGGACAAAATTTGCAAACCAGGTTGTCAGTGTATTACGTGGGTGTAACACTCCATCGTATTCTTTCCTGATCACTCCATGTTGCTGCTGTTTTTACAAAGGTGAGAGGTCTTTCGATCTATATACATCTATGCAATCCTTATCTGTCCCTCGCCACTTAAATTTGAGGTTTATCACCACAAATGTCTTACCCTTTTGAATCTACTGCTCCAATATGTTTTTCTTGTTTCCTAAGGAAACACGTCAAAAGCCTGGATATGTCACTGACTCAATTATCTCGGTATGGTGGAATTCCAAACTAAACCCTTTTTAAGATTATTGTGTCGACTTGCACCAATCCGTACGTAATGCTATAAAAATGCTTACTGATAAAAGTCACACTCTTCATGTTGTGCTACCTAAGCGTGTATCAACATTCTTACCCAGAAAATGGTATACAGGGTGGCCACAAATCCCAGAAAAATAACTTTATGCATATACCTACCTACCTAATAAATGCAATTTATTGAAATATAGTGGTCCTAGACTTTGATCCCAATGTCATGGATCCAATGTGTCTGTGTGTTCACCTTCATTCTCAGCACATCGACGGATGCGTTCCTAAGTACGTGCTGAGATACTTTGTAGAACATCAAGGGGAATCAAGTTTTAGGAACAAGCGATTGCAGCTTAAGTTTTTATGTGTCAATGTTACATGATTTTCGGATGTCTACTTTCATCATGCCCCATAGGTCTTGTAGCATTATGCTAGGTCAGGACTGCGAGCTGAACATTGTTCCTGTGATCCACGTCTAATCGACCGATCAAGGAAATTATCATCCAGAAATCGGCGCTTCGACGTACCAAAATGTGCAGGAGCACGAACTTGCTGCAGAATGGCTAAACGCATAATTCCATTGGAAACAAATTGTGGAATAAACCAGGTCTCTAACATTTCTCGGTAGGTGAACTGATTCACTTTTCGAAAAATTGGCCCAATTATTTTGGTAGCCTATATTGATACGCAAGTCATGATGTGCGGTGGGTTGTGGACGATTTCTTCAGCAGAATATGGGTTTTTCTTTCTTCAAATGTAAACATTTTGCGATCTTTAACTAAATTGGACAGCGCATTCATCAATAAGGAAAACATTGTGATGACTGATGTTTTGAGGAATTCCTGTAGAAGGTGTTGATGCGCTTCCATTCGATTCTGTCAATCAATAACATAGATTTCACTGACCTGCAATGACCTGTATACTGGCATGCCTAGGTTTGTTAAAGTATCTTTTGGAGTGTTGAGCGGGGAATATGCAATGCAGCAGACCCCTTAGTAGTGGATTACTTTGGCGAATTGAAAACTGACCGTTGAATGCTTTCCACGGGCTCCATTCGGGAGGCTGGGGGTCCAGAAAGAGGGGCATCCAGCACAGATGCAGATGCAAATGTTTTCTCACATTCCAGTAATGTGTCAAATTTTTGGCTTCTTGCAACGTCCCTGGAAATGGGTGGAAACGTCTGTCATTTTTCTAGAAGTCAATCACGAACACAAACGGAAGCTATGAGTATTTCTTCAATTGTGTAGTGACTTGTGTCGGTCCTATTTCAAAAATATCCTATATATGTGCCATGAATATTATGATAAATGTGCAAATATTAAGTTCTGGATGATATTGCAAAATACAACAAATATGAAAACCAACCAGTGATTTCGTGGTCACACAAAATTTTTATTTTTGCCCGAGCCTATACTTAGTACTCATCCATTAGTCCATATCTGGCAAGCATTTTATGGCACCGGACAGCAGTTTCCGTAGAATTTATACATGTTTTTCTTTGTACCCGCATTGCCGTTTATACCAATTATTACTCTACTTGGGTATTTATTGCATGCTTTCATTTACTGTGCTGAACGCTTAGACGTAACAGCTGAATATTCCACCTTATGTGCGTACAATGGATTTGCTTAGGTTGAATTGTATTTATATAACAGTACCCATATCACGTCGGCCACTCATACCAAGCTGATCATTTAAAACTTTTTCAACCAATGCGTTCAAATAACCAGCAAGCACCCCGGTAGTCGCACATTACCTTTAATCAACGACTTCGTTTAGTTTTTGATAGAAACAATTGTTCTCTGAGTCGAAGTTGCAGGACTGGCTAGCAGGCACCATTTTTCCCCCTGCGGTTATAGGGCGTTGCGGAGG
>OX104070.1:6578848-6604467 GCA_944474145.2 Dicrocoelium dendriticum
ACTGGATTGGCGACATAAGAACCAAGACGTAGAAGATACTGTTTGACACTGCAAAGCTTAAGACGGATACCGTCATTGACCCGGTTCGATTGGTCGAGATGCATGTTTGTTGCGAAACATAAGCCCTAAAACTTCATGGTTTCAAAAACGAAGACCAATACAAGCCAATAAAACCAGTGGCAACCAGTGTTCTACAAATGAAACGGTGGCTCACATTGCGTGAGAAGGAATCCCTAGGCGAACAATTTTTTCCTTGGTCAATTCATCTTACCACGCCATTGCCGAAAAGCTGAAGAACTTGACAGAAAGCCCCCCGTAAAACAGACTTCGTCATAATTTGCCTTACTTAGACTGCGTAAGTTTGATAAAACAACGTTTGTTTTTGCTTGGTATACCGTTTTTGTAATCAACCTTTTGCTGAACGATGCTGTTGCTTACTGTGGAATTTTATTTCCAAACTAAACTAAACTGGGCCATTCTATAAGAGCAATAACTCTTAGTTAATATTTTCAACATAGCTTTCGACGAGCACATTATGGTGCTGCAGAGACGCCCAACGGCTTGTAACCGAATCTTACAATGACTTGTGGTATGAAGCAGCAAAATGTCTCTCATATGGAGTCACACTGATCTCACGGTCTCTTATTTGTTCCATCAGGACTGTTTACAGGAAAACAACATGAACGGGTCAGCATTTGCATTTCCTGAGTAATTCTCAATACAAAACAAGCGCTTGTTTGTCCAGACGTTGTTTCGTCAATCCCACCTGAGTTGCACCACAAGAACTATAGAAGCCAAGGAAGATTTGCTCTTCGAGGCATTACAATCAAACGGCTAATTGATGCAGTTTATACATAACATTGACAGCATGGCCAAACTAGATAACGCACAAAATTTTCAAAAGAAGCAAGTCTTTATCGAGCTGTCAGTCAAGGTTGATCATATGATGCAAACTACCGCAAAAAGAATTAGTGATTCATTGGAATGGGGCATATTGTTGCACAGCTCCGTTTGATTATGTCAATAAGACTGCATATATGTTTCATTACAACAAACATAACAAAGCAGTGGTTACCCGATTGCTTATATACAATTTAACCTGTAGCTACGGAGATGGGTACGTTGGGCGTATTGACCGAAGTCTAGGTGTCAGAAGCAGTGAACACATACTCTGGTGAGTATGCAACCAGATGGGATCGCTAATGACATAAATGGTTGGGTTGAGAGACCGAGCTACAATGGCAACTACCATGTACTTAATGTATATGACCGCAGATTCAACGCCGATGAATCTTTCACCGTCTTGATGCGTAATCCGCGGCCCCATATTCTTATCCTATGATGATCAATTGTCTACTATATAGCGCGAAAAATGCCTTGTGAACAGAAGCAGCTAAAACTGAACCTAAAACTTCCGTGTTAGCATGAGGAGTGACGATTAATCAGAGTTTGAATACCATTTGACTGAGAGATTTCTTTGCATTATTTTTCTGAAAAGGTTATAAAAATACTGACAATTCTAAAAATTAAACCCATTTATTGATACCATTTTGAAGCATGCAGGTGATTCCAAGGATTACACCAGTTAGTCTGTTCCTTTAATTTATCTCAGGCTTGGGTAGATCGATGAGACATTTTATATTTGGGGATGAATGCGAACATTTATAGGTAAATATTGAACCCTTTCAGTGCGAGGATTTTTGTATCATCGTGTGATTGCAACGCTATTCCGCAACCCCTCGGTGAATTGAAAGAATCCGGATCATTGTGGCTCGAGATCGTGAAATCTGAGGTAGTTGGACATTGTTACATTGTGTTGCATGATAAATTGTGTGTAATATTGTGCAGAAAGCTTGTGCAGCTGCAATTCCCGGGTAAGTGTTTAATTCTAACTTTGCTGCATTAATATTGTAATAGTGCAAATTCGCATACAAGTCTGCTAGAACGCTAATGAAATTACCCGAATCGAGCAAATGAACATATTTAATGACGTCTAAACATATTGCGTACTGCGTCTCATGACGCCGAGGACTACCTCATTGTACATTAGAGCATAATGGGCTCTATGACAATTTCTTGGATCACGTCAATTAGAACTTTTCTACTAGTGGGATGATTATCTGATATTGTGACTACTTGTTGCTGAACAGGAACGCAGGATAATATCAAAATTATAAGTGGATATTTACATTTAATGCACATACTTTGGTATACGTTTTCAATACAGTACCCGATGGACCGCACTAAACTATAAAGAAAAATTACACTTAGATGCTCATATAGGTCGGTTGAACTCATGTCAAACTTTGGAAATTGTACTCGACATGCTATATGACCGCATTCCCAGATACTCGTGATGGGACGTTTTGTTTAAATACTGTGAAGATTTCGGCCTTTATTGCCTTTCCAAGCTGCTACACAGATTAGTTGTGCACTACATACAATGCAAGGGTTTTTATTCTTTGCTCGAATGCGTTAACAGGATTTGTCAAGTTGGTGCAATTGTGGTGTCAACGTTTACCGCTTTTACCGATCTGAGCATTCTGGATTGCCGCTTTCACGAATCATGTAAAATACTCTCCGGCATTGACGACGGCAAACCGCCAAACCTGATGGGCCCCCCCGACTGATTCTCAAGCCAATTTCGGTCATCCTCTCTGCTGTCTTGACTGATTTTCAACAAGTCGCTGTCTATCGGTTCGTTGCCGTTTGACCAGGAATGTTCGGAGGTAAAGTACATTTCGAAAGGCAGTGACCTTAGCAATTTGCACCAATACAGGTTACGTTGTCACGCACCATATTTGTCAAAGTTTGCTGAGAAAGTCGGGAAGATGGAGTTGCTGCAGTTGCTACAATTAAAGTAGGTTCAAACTCCGTACGCCTTACGGTTTTACGAGGGATGTTCATGCACTACAATCTTGCTTGTGATGAGGCATGAGTGCCTACAGGTAATAAGCACAGTGGTAGGCTATCGATATCATACTCAACGATCTAAGTGAAGCTTTTGAGAAAATCGATCTTGAGGTCCTCCTTCACAAGCGCAGGTATGCGTTGCCCTTGGATATCGGCACCAATAGATCCGCAACGTTGTTGTTGCACGAAATTGGTGGATACAGGTCGAGGACCATGCAACTGAATGTTATCCCTCTAAAAGTGCATTATCCCAACGTACTGTGCTGGGGCCCACTATGTTCCTGATACACAGCAGCTGTTTACGTTATCGTCTACGGTCGCATTTTGCCTTGTTTGAAGTGCACAAGAAGATTTGGAGAACAAGTTGCACTAACGACGTCTGTAGAATACTTCTGCAAGACCTCAACCGGCTATACGCATGGCCTACAGAAGTAAATCACCCGGTCAACTCAGTCAATTGTGTATATATGAGCATGTATTTGGGTGCCGACCGCCGAACCTACACCCGTGAAGGTCAACCGCAAAGCCCCCACTCAATGTGAAGGACCCATTTGTAGACTCGTGCTGTGATTTAAAGTCCGTGGACCACAGAATCAGGCTATATAGTAACAAACCTTGCAAGCTTTTTTGCTCAAACGTAGCTTCGGCACGCAGTACGAAGTTGCAGACACTCGCCACTTCGCTCACATCATTAGACCAATTCGAGGCGAGGCACAGTTGATCAAATGGGTCAAACAGTTGGCTGCCAATTCATCCCGGCTCTACCTGGCTTGCGGTATGAAGAACTGTGCGAGGGATAAGGACTCTACACCATGTCCTACCATCGGGTGTGAGTCGACCTCATATCGTTGATTGCCTCAACCTTCGGCCAAAGCCACCAATTACGAGGGCTTTGTAGCAAAAGCGGACAGCAATACAAATGTTGGTGTCGGAGTTGAAGCGTGTCCCTCACACCCGTCCTTCCAATATGGAGTGGTAAGTACTTGGAATATATTACCAAACGCGTGATGGAAGCTACAATTGTGCAGCGGTCCAAAATGTATTTGGACTTAAATTTGCTCCTATTCAAGGAACGATTACGCACGAACGATGAAATCTAATTTTGTGTCATGCAATACCGTGAAACAGAAATTATAACTGTTACGTGAGAATGATAAAGTTTTTTTTCCGGATGACAATATTTTACCACCTTTCTCACGATATTTATAATGCGTTATACATAATGCATTTCTACTGGCTTCACCAATAAGTATTCAGTATGCAATATCCAATTAACCTACAGGAACTCCTATGCAATATATGTTCGTTCAGTATCTTTAATAGAAGCGGGTCTTTGCCAGTTCGCATTAAATGCATAATTCGTCTTACAACTTCTGCTAACGGTCGTTTGTGGAGGATCGCTCTTCTGTAGTGGCAGCACCAAATTCACAGGGCTGAATTTGACGTCTCGTTCTAAAGAATTTAAATATTCTTTTCAAAAAGCTGGCATTTTTGCGCCCGTTGAGAGGACGCGGTGGCTTTTATTGTGCAGTGCACACTGCAGAAATTGTTACACTAGCCACAGTGGAACTTTATTGCACACTAAGTTATATTTGTAATTATATAAATATATATGAATATATAATATATGTATAACAGTGTGCAATAAGGATCCACATTGGCTAGAGTAACCATTTTTGAAGTGTGCACTACTCTTAATCTCACCGCGAATAAATAAGTGCATTGAGATGGTGTGCATCCTATCTTATAGTAGGAACGCCTGAAGAAATCCGATCTCTGCAAATTAGAAGAAAATAAGGGTGTCTTTTCATGAAGATGAATGATGTGTTGAGCAGTATTGCTTTCGATTGATCCAGATCTAAAATATATAAGGACCAATTGGATGTAATTAATACATACACGTCCACTCGTGTAAAGCACCGGAAGTGCTGCTTACGAAGACAGTACATCCTAAACCGCAAACTTTCACGTCCGCCGGACAACGAATCTGAAAGCATGCTCTAATAAGATCTTTAGCGTTAGAGTTGCATGCGCTCGTTAAGAGACACAAAATAACCTGGTAAGATTTGTATAATTCCTAGTAGTGGTGTATGCACAACATAACGGAATCCAATTGACGGGCAGATAGAATTAGCCGATTTCAATGTCAGAAAATTAAATTGGTTAGAGATAGCAACTGTGGGGCGTAATAGCTTAACCCGAACAGCCTGAACCTAGTCAGCGGATTTTATCAAGCTGTTATTGAAGGCTAAAAGATTAACTTCAGGAGCAACAGGGAGACACAGCAATTTCGGGTAAGGCCTTTGTGGTCTTCAAACTGAACCGAATTCTTAAGAGTGTTTTCAAGTCGCAATATAAATACAAGGCGGGTACTAAAAATGCAACCATGAAAGAAGCCGCGAGTTAAATGCCCTGTGATACAGGGCTGCTATAAACTACTAATGTGCGTTGTGCCACCAGCAGGAGGTATGGACCTCTTAAACTTTACCGCATATATTATATACTGGCTACTGTTTGCTTTAATAATGGACGTCCTAGAATCTAATTAAAACTGCGCTAATGGTGCATTTATTCACCTGCTTAAAGTAGCTCACGGGTCCAGTGCTATATATACCCTACATAAATATATATATATAAGTAGTTAGGTTTTTTCAAATACCTGCTAAATATTTTGCATTTATTTTTCATGGGTAAACTATTCTAATCATATGTTTTTGCCTTGAGCACACAGAACATTTTAACCATATTCCATCCCTGTTAATTAGCAAACTAACTTGTCAACACTAACAATTATGCAGATTATTCTTTGTGCCATGTTGGTCATACGATCCAAAATTATTAACAGCATAGCCGATTTGCCATAAATGTACATATTATCTATGCACAAATTAAAACCGAATTATGCTGTCTAAATAATCGGCACATTTGTCTACAATGTAAGGGTCTTTCAATGTGATAGTACATATAATTATGAGCGTAATCCTGACGTGTTTTAAATAGATTAATGTACAGATATGCATGTAATTATTTTAAAATGTGCTAATCTGGCAATGGGTCTAACTAGAAGCTGGGATACTGAATATTCAACAAACAACCTTGAAAACCTAATTTGCTTTTCAGTCAGTCATTAATTTGAAAAGCACAAGTAGAAGACGAAGTTCGGCAGATGCATGCATTTCGTATCGTCTCATCAGTGCCGATAACGATAACCGGTAATTTTATATAACAGTTTGTGGGTACAGACATCCATATAACAAACGCGAGAAAAAGGGTGTCTTTCGTCTACAACCAGGGCAGCCTGAGGCTGATCGATAATTGTTTTTGAACCCAAAGCACTGGCCTAATCCGACTAATGGCAATCTCCTCGGCAAACCGGAGGAGCCGGAAATTAGTATGGTGAGGCAGGATTCTGAACGCCTTGTTGACCTCAATTCGGTGACCTGTTGTAAATAAGTGCCTGCTGATCGAAGATGCTGGCGGCCTGCGTACAAACGTAGTCTAATTTGGGCTTGCTTGCTGACTAAGCCCGCATTGAACCCATTTTGGTACGTGCCCCTTTATTCGGGAACTCAGTGTTCTATTGGTTCCGCCCATGTAACTATCCCCGTATTTACATCCCAATTGAAATACGCAATGCGAGTTGGCGCCAATAGGCTGAGTTTCCTTTAGTGGAGGCAACGGTAGCTTACGAGTTCGGTCAAGGATTACAACTTCGGCAGCACAGAAAGTGCTCTGTGTGGCGGAAATCAGACTTCTTCTGGTCCTCAAAGAAGGAATGTCACCCTTAAAGGGCAGCTCTAAGAACACCTTTTTCTTAGGCACATTAGGTAGAGCAACTATATGTTCACGGATTTCGCTGTGCTTTCGGATAACGTTTCGAGGGTAGCCGTTAGCAATTAATGTGTTGATAATTAGTTCTATTTCATCGGCTAGACAATCGGTCGAACATATTCGTCTGGCGCGACTAAACAGGATCTTCGCGAGCGTTCGCTTGTGCCGAACTGGAAAAAAGCTGCTAAAATGCATATAATGTCCCGACCACATTGCTTTTTGATAGACAGACGTTTTTAACAGTCCGTTATCCCTGCGGCTGATAAGAACATCCAAATTTGGAAGACAGTTCTGTTGTTCGACTTCGCAGGAAACCCTGAAGTTCACATGCGATGTTAAAACGCGGCACTAGCTCTGCGATCTTCATTTCTGGTGAACTGAACACCAAGATATCGTCCACGTAGCGTTTGTAATAGGGCAACTGCGCTATTTATTCGCATGGGCTTCGTGCTATCATCAGCATAAAGATATCAGCTAGTATGTGTTGCATGATCATTGAGGATTGAATACTGAGGATCTAGGCTAGCGAAATGTCAGTAAATGGCACCCAACGTTGATATTTGAGAGAACGGGTGATTACGTAACGAGCATTTGCAACAAACAGGAAATTAACTTTTTATCATGTGAAGTTGTGCATCACATTTTGCCAAAATACAATATGCTTGATAATGTACCAATTATTTCCAAGCAGCTTAACTGCGAGTCTTTATGAATTTGTCGACTGCTACACTGATGCTAGTCACAAGCAAATGTTACTAAGGATCGTGGCTAACGGGAATTTAGGGAACTGTAATAGTGTTTGGACTAAATTTTATTATTCTTTGATACGTTGAACTTAGATGTGTTTAGCGATAGTGGGCTAGATGGTAAAACATGAAATCAAAGTACTTCAATGTTCCCAAAACAATAATAATAAGGCGAACATCCAAAACTTAAAGTGTCCATATAAAATAAGCAAAAATAATTATATAACATGAAATAACCCTTTAGCTATAACGCTGATCATAAGAATCCTTTCGTAGAACTGCCAGAAATAACCCCCAGTGCAGTTATGGTGATGAGCCGGTGAAATCACGGAAAACTGATGGGGGCTGCGCGAAGTCGGACGAGGTGACGCCTGATGCTTATTTGATTCTGATGGTTACTTCTGTGCGAAAGTTGTTGCATCAATTGCACAGGCTCCACTAACTATAAAAAGTAACTAATCCACAATAGATCATGCTGGACATATCCTATTTATACTTCAAGTACAGTTCACTTGGGTGCAATAACCACACTCATTGATTCCTAGTCAGTTGCAAGCATTACCTACTTCCGTATTTCAATTGAACCCCTTGTCGTTGGAAAGTTGTAATCATTACCTCATGAGTCAAATCAGAAGAGGCTATTATCATTTACACTCAGCATGCATGTCGTTTGCAATCACGGATATGATAAAGGTATATTGACGTATATTAGGAGGTGATAAGAAATAGAAATGTGATCCCAAACGCCTGTGCCGCTTCGTTGCATCGATTTGCTAAATAAAGCAGTTTACAGCGCGATATCCACAGTAGAAGTGTATAAATAAACTAAGCGTCGGAAATAATAAGGAGAACATACATGGAGGGCTTTCGACTGACTCAGCCTCACAAGGGGCTGTAAAATTAATGTGTTAGCAAGAAGTCGTTTGAATAATGCCAGTTTGGTGGATAAAACGTTTAAGTGTGTCGGTCTTCATATAATGGTTTATGCTAAATAGGCAAAATTCCAGTGCATTTCAACAGCCTTTATTGTGTTTCCAGCGTCAGTTGGGACACTGTCAGGACAATACTACGATTTAGCTTCAATTGCTAAAGACATGCACGTTTCGGTTTCCTGCGGGTCAAAAATAACCTAACTGGGCTATCGTGAAGACATCGATATTAGCCGTTACTGACAACAAAACTTTCAAATCACAGTTGTTAAGGAAGATGAGACGGACCATTTGCCTCTTTGGCCAATAATCCTTGTAACATTTTAAGGGAAATAAGGTCGCGTAGGTGCCTTGACTGCCAGGTGTGTATCACTTATTTTGCATGAATCCTGATGTTGGTGTTGAGCACCTGAGTAAAGTTTGAAAGATTAACGCGTCCAAATGCTTACCGCAAATGGCAAACACTTGATTCGCTTTTAGGGTGATTTATTGGTCTGAGGTGAACGGCTAAGATACCCTTGTATTATCCCACCAGGGTCTTGTTCCTTAGAGCGCGCCACGATAACGGATGCTTCATCATGTACTCGGCGTGACGTGTACATCAGTAAACTAAACTGGCGGATTTGAAATAAAACCTATTCTAAGTCGCATATTTGCTTGTCATTTCGAGATACCCATTATGTGTTACGTGGTCACACTATATTTGATGGGACGCGTTACTGTGGGATAGTCAACAAAATATAAGCAATTGGATGGAATCGTTTTCTTGCGATTATTAATCTAAATCAAGCCTAGGGTTAGATATTTATAGAGCCATTTGGCACTTTACACTGAATATCAATATCATCAAGGATGGTGTACGCTTAATTCTTTGTTGAAATTGCTGTAAACATTTTTCGGGATAACCCAAAATTTGCATTATACCAAAAACAGCGTGTACTAAACCTGAGGGTATACATTATTTCTCTCATTATGCTGGTGCTGTGAAGGAAGTACTCTGCATTCCAATTCACGCATTAGTTTTGCTGGAAAATTTAGCTCATATGTTTCACCAACTAATGCCGCCTTGCACTTATCCATGTGTGATTTTATTGAGACTATACATATACGTATCATTCTGCGTATGAAATAAATTACAGTCATTACGCCCGAAACCCTGTTCCTCGAAGTAATATTAAATTGATAAATCCAAACATGCTAGGCAAAATTCGCGTCCGTTTAGCTAGGGTTTGCTCAGGACGTTGCAATCTGCAGCAAAAAAGAGGCATCAGCATTTTCTGCAGATATTCTACTTCTTACTTTTAGTCTCGTGTTCGTTCCTAATGCTGACCTCTATGGGAAAATTTTCGTGGTTGTAGGCAAGTAAACACATGATTAGCATACATTGTTCGATGATGAATTTTTCTCACATACTTGATTGTAATTAGTGGGTGTGAATATTGAAGTTCTAAATATAAGAATGTGTTTTTGTGAATTTGCAAGGGCTAGGCGATGGCATATTTCTAAAGTGAATGCTGTAGAAAGATAATTGGATGCACTAAACTCGTGTCCTCTGCCTTAGGTAAGAATGACACTAAAGTGTGTTGATAAGCGAAACTTCTGGGTCCTCGAAGAGGTCATAATTTGCGCCACTGCGGTACTGGATTAATAACTCATCTCCTCAATTTGGTCCACGGTTGAGGAGAATAGACATCTTAGGTAGTACTATTTTAGCGTCGGTGATCACCACACAACTTTGTCTCTGTTACCGTGATGATATCCGAAGACTTGGAGGCCAGAAATTGCTGAGTCTCTGTCAGTTTACTGAAAATGCACTGTGGGTTGCTATGAAAACAAGCGAACGCATCATCTGTTAAATTATTGGTGGAAATTGCAGACCGGAATTTTGAGACTTGGCTGACCTTCATGATGACAAATGCTGCTCGTTTTTGAGAGGTTTCGGAGTTACTTGGTGTAGGTTGGATAAATTGAAACACCAGATCCTCCAGTTCTTCTTCACTTGATGGTCACTGGTATCCTGTGCCCTGTCCTAATAGGTAATGACGGCTTTCGGAATAGTTGCTTTATATAATGTATGAAAAGTGTTTCCACAATGTTTAGCCCCCATGGATTTTCTAGGAACCTGTGATCGTTTCTCAGCCGCGTCCGTCGAATTTATGTTGTTATTGTGTTATCGATCGCAGCCAGTTTTCTAGTGGGGCTGTTTCCTTAGTTTAGACTATGAACGCTATTTGCGCAAACTTGAGTCACTTCATTTTTATTGGTTTAAACGATATCCTTGTCAAAGTAGTAGCAACGACATTCTGCAGACAGTGTCACGACTACTTTCGTCATTGTTCTTGTTCATGTAGGTTATCTACTTCAGAAAACGTAGGATGTAGTACTCGGGTAAACGTGAGCAATGATGGTTTGATTATCGTATTAGGGACAGCGCACAAATTGGTTATCATTATTCTAGTGTTCTTCCGTTAGATGTGCAGTGAAATCCACATTAAACTGGTTATATACTTGAGTCAATACATGGACATCAGAATCGACGCCAACACATCCACTGAATTCAGTGTAACTCGACCTTATCGAGGTTCACCCTAACTCAAGTGATTCGCGTGACGCGCCATGTGACTGAAAGTAGTGGGATTAAAAGTACTAGTATTTACAACAGATTTGGATTCCAAGTGATCATATTCGTTTGTCAGCTTCCATTTTATTGTATTAAATTTGGCCAAGGAAATGTAATTGCCACAAGAAAGAATACATGATTGTTGCATTTGGGATTCTTGGTTTAAGAGAAATAGGTTCTTTTGCTTTCTATGGATTTGTAGGAAAAAAGGCTGGTAGCAATATATGCGGTTTCAACTCAGTTGTTCTATTTGGATATGGAAATTCACGGAATTCCTCACAAGCGATTTTTTGAAAACAACGGATTTGTATCAAGTTCACCTTGGATACTATGGATTAGTTGTAAATATTGTCAGAATTAATACAACCTTAATACTGGGTAACACAAAATTGGGAAAATATAAACGAGTTAGTTGTATACGAAATGACCATTTAGCGGATTAAAGTGGTTTAGGACAGGTGGTATCTGTGACGCCGAGGTGAGGTTAGGACACCGGGTTTCTACTTTATCAATAATGGGACATTTTAAAGAATGCATTTTCATATGTGGTGCCTATTTTTACTTCGACCGTTGTATCGCGGACCTTCATTTTTAGCTTAAATGCCACCACATTTTTCGGACCTTTTCATTAGGAGAGTGAAACAATGAGCAGCCAAGGTGGATTGGCACATTTGACAGATAGTATTTGCTAATGTGCTGCAAAAGCTGGCGCGTGTCAAAGGCTATAAATATGACAATGTCTAAATTTTGTAATTTGTGCTATGGACGTTCGGCTTAAAGCCATACAGAAAATAAGTACAGGAAGCACAATTTATAATATGTTGTCTGGAATGTTTTGGAAATGTTGTGGTATAACTGCACGTTTTAGAACATATGAAAATTTTCGCAAAGTCTGCGCATTTTTGCCTGCGACGTCTCATTACGTTTCGTGGTAACAAGGCTATCGGTGGTATCGTACGGATAAAAGGCATGTGCCTAAGAAGTAACATGTGATGGTCAACTTGAGAACTTCCCATGATCTTCTGGTCAACCTGAGTTAAAAATGCATCATTAGTTTTGGTGTATAAATATTAGTGTTTCGTAATACATCATTCAAGTACGCATCCACAACACTCCAAATTCCTCAACCCCACTAGCTACTGCTGTCCGTTTAGCACTACAGTAATTAGCGTTGTTACCATCTGGATAAAAGCAATGCCTAGAGATAGCAATTCGGCTTTGATCTCTTTGTCACTTAATGGCTCCTCTTTAAAACACGCGAATTTATTTTCCACTGCTATGATTAGTGAATTATCATAACGGGTTCCAAGACATACACGGTTAACATACTCAACCTACAAACTTCTCTGCTGTCTTCCTAATAGTGTGCACTAAATAGTCAAAGATATTTTAAATGTGTAAACAAATCGCAAGCTGGACTGACCACCCCAAATTTGTATCCAGATTATTAAGTACACTAATTTGAATATTTCTTCCGACCATCCGACTAGGATACATTTTCAAACACGCTAATATTTGCCTAGCAATCACACAGTTATATGCTAACATTTGCAACACCATATCTCAAGTTACTGCAGAACGTGCTGCCTACAGCTATAGCAGTACAAGTTGACGATTATCTAACATAAAGACGCGAAAACATCCAGCAATTTAATACAAGCATTTTGGTTTTTCAAAATTATTGAGTGGCAGAAATGTGCCACTAAGATCAAACATTGCCAGACGATGTGATTTAATCACTCTGTACGTGTGGTGCTTGATACTGTGTTTGGAGTTATTAAAGAGAAATCCGTATTATTTCTTAGGAATTATTCCTTAAGAATTCCTCAAGAATAGCGATTATATCGCGGATCCAAATTTCAGTTATGTTTCCAATTTGCTTTACTAGACGGATTCATTATGAAAAATCTTGCAAGAATTTTCATTGCTAATATAACTCCTAAACTCCTTACAGCCATTATTAAATTCAATATTTTCAACATACTCGTCCCAAAACAGAATAGAAGGACATCATGTATGGCAGCACACTTGGCGAAAATAACTAGTACGTTATATGCAACCTCAATACTAGCTTAGATGACTACGACGGTGGAGGCGAAACGTGACGTGACGTGCTGTATGAGGTATCTCTGGTCCTAACTGCCAGACCTAGAGAATAATCAAGGCGTCACTAAACGTGTACCAACGAAAAGTGCAGGTTGCCTGTACCAAGGGCAAGGACAGTCATGAGTCCAATAGTTTTTTCCACTTCAAATACGCGGTTTGATTCTAAATCTTGCCAATCACATTCAAGGCATCTAAGCTCCATAAAACCTTCCAATCATCCTCGACCTAGACAAGTAGCCGAAAGAGATATTCAGAATCTTCCTCATGGTTGACAAGAAAGCACTTATACAGCTACAAACGCTGTCGACAGTCACTCACGCATACACAAAATCATTTCTGTAGGCATCAGCCTAGGTAGGCACTGTCCACATGAGTGACCATAAAGCGTCCCCAGGAGTGACTTTGAAAGTCCATGAGTGACCGATTGTTTTGCTCCGGCAGTCCCGCGCGGACATTTGTTGGATTTTTGGTCACTCAAAATATATATTTCAAACCCACACTTAACATGTACATTGAATGCAGTTTTAATATTGCATATTATGACCAATTTGATTTCTAACGTGAAATTATGCAATAACATAGCGGTTAAGCACAACCGAAAACTTTTTGGGTGACCAAAAGTCATCACAACTGGGACGATATTAGGTCATACTGGATGGTCCTTCAATGTAGTTTTAGCATATACGGTATATTCATTAACTTATGATTGCCAACGTCGTCCAGAGTAATTAAAACCAGTCCTAAATTATAAATACATAATACAACTGCCACTAAGCTTAACTGAATAGGTTTTGAACGGACAAACTTCGACAAGGAAGTGTCCAATCGGGAAGGCCCAATGCATGAAAATTGATCACTAGGGGATCTCCAATAGGCACTCCAGACAGATTATATTACGATTATCTTAAAAAGCAGCGCCTTTTAGTCAGAGAGCAGAGTTTCAATATGGGGAATCTTATTTGGCGATATATGTGGCCAAAGCATGCATTTTATTTGCATTTTAACATTTTGCATCTGCCGGTGAGCAAAAGCCTTCATCAATGGGACGACTAGCTGTCCATCAATACTGAGAGGGCAGTCTCACGCATTTAAGCAAAGTTTGCGTAAAGAATTCTTTGAAATTTAACTGCAACAAGATTATTTCATATAAACTACATGCAGACTACATAATAAAATGAAGGAAAATGCTCGAACTCATGCCAAATAAGGCTATAATACTCTGTATTTGGTACACTTACAGGCAGTCAATCAAAGTACATTAAACTACACCGAATTGGGTCAACGCAATTTTAAAATTAAGTTTAACAAATATATGTAATAAGCTGATCCCTACATTTATACTTAAAATATGCATTCATGGTTTTATCGTTAGGTGCATTAAGTTGAACAACAACTTAGGCGCTGTTTGTGCTTTTTAAGTAAAGCTAATTGTAAGCTGCAACGGTATCTACTAATTGAGCTAAATGCCGTCTATGCTAACAAAAATGTATTTGGAATCCGGCCACGGTTTAACCCACGGGTTTAATAAGTCCACGGTTTCTGGGTTAGTCACCGTTCACCGCTAGATACATTCGTCTAAACAAATTCCTTGTCCGTGCGTTAGAGCGTGTATTCTAGAAAAGCCCAAACAGTGAATAATCTTACTCAATGCAAGCTGTATTAGCTAGTTGAAGCAATGCTTTAACATTGCTCTCTTCTGTATCTTTCGTTACTCTCATGGATTTCCGCAAAACCAAAGAAGGAAACAACCAATCAGGAGCGGGCCGGTTTAAACGCCGTCAGAATATTATCTATTCATTGGTCAAGGTGACAAAATTTGCTAAAGTCTATCGCATAAATAGAACACTGAAATGGTCAGTACAACACAGCAAATTTGACAGGCAGAATTTGCCATCCAGCATGAATGCAACTTACGCAATCTTGGTAAGACCAATGTTGTCAATGTTACGGCTCAATGGAGTAATCTCGTTTTTAGGGTAATATGCGAACAGAATTCAAATGTCTAATGCACCCTGTCTCCAAGTAATAATCAGCGATTAAATGATTTAGAGTTTATATACAGTTGATATCATGCCACAAATGTAAACATGATGTTTGCAATATTTTATTAGAAATACAAGATTTAAGCGTTGCATTTTCTGCATTACTGGTAAATGATTTCTATTCAAATTACTTGGTTAAATTTATGAGAACAACGCTTTTATATAGGGAGAAAAAAATTAATTTTAGAAACGTGGACCATTCAGCAATTGCAATTATAAACATTAAACGTCCAATTACATCAGATCGAAATTACCTACCATTGCTTCCATAAGCTCAGCAATCTTTAATTTTCACTAGCACTTTAGTTATTTTTGTTTATTTTTTAGCTTGTATGTAGACCCTGCGATGTATCATTGCATTGGTGGCACGTGATGGCGTTTCGTTTCCCTACTTCTCCATACCTTAATATAAAATTGATTGGTACGCCTCCGTTTAAATTTAGATGATGATGTTAGCCGCGCATCAATGGAGATTTGCAAGTTCGGAAGGACGGATTCATTGTGATAAGGTTTGCAAGGAAATTGGTTCTGATGTCAGCGACAACTGCAGAAAGCACCTAAACATTGATCCGTGCAAAGTTGCACTGACAGCGTATGCCGACTGTCTTATTAAATGTAATTATGAGACTCCATAACTAAAAATATGTAAAAAAAATGAAAATATCCCGTCAATATTTCTGATTTTTTTATATCTGCAATATATTTCTAGATAATTTTGCAGATATTGCAAGAGAGCTCACAAGTGTACTGTTTATTTGATGCTCTATCTTAATACCGATATAGTTCTAAATATGCAGGCTTTCATATTTTCTTAACCGGCTTCCATAAACCGACATGCGACGACCCGTAATTTACAGTGCTTTCAAACAGGTTGTATACAGTATGTTTTAACACGACATTATGCGCGATAGCTATTAATTAGGAGTGGACGGATTTAACACTAAATTCCACTGAGGATGGGCCTAAATAGTTGCTGCTACCGCTGCGTTCATTGAAGGCAACTCTGCCTAGCGGTGCTAATTCATTTTTTTATAACGATTTGTATATAACTGCGGAGCTAGTTAAATAAGCAGAACGGATAAGAGCCTGTGTTTTCTTTCTGAATGATTACATGTCAAAGTGGCTTCATCGCGAGATAGGGCAGCATACTGCCTAAGACAGGCTACACGTCTATGTAAGCCACTGTGATGTACGATCGCCAGGTGTGGTAGAGATCGTCACGACATTCAAAAGTATTCTGCGTCACAAGCATTCACAGCCCCTTCGATTTATTGAGGCCTGTGCAATAAACAGAATTGCATCGGTAACTTGCGTCTTAAATTATTTATCGTTCAACGTCAATTTGCCGTGCATAAAGTGGCACGATGTCCGTTGATTAGTTACCCATAGTTTTCACGTTTGCTTGTGCCATTAACGGATCTGTAGAGATGCTTATTTTAAAAGTTTTACTTACGTTGTTTGAAAGCATATGCTTTTCAACTACAGCATCTTTGGTATTCGTTATTTAGTGTAAATGTACTCAACAAAAGTTATGGATGCAAAATTACGGGTGGATCGTAAGGTTAGATATAAAGAAAAAGAGAGAATTTTATATGACACTACTTTATCGGGAGGCAACTTAGTAAGGTTAAACCAAAATATTAGAGAAATTACTGCCAAGGAAATTGTACTAGTCCTATATTCTATATGATTATATCTGCATAAATATAAATTAATTTCTTTCAAATAAGGAATTGCCAATTGTATTAAATTTTCTTGGAAATACTCGGCCTTTTTCTTGGAAAATATTTACAGCTTTATTGACAAAGCAAAAGTTTAATAAAAAATAAATATATCTTAGTATGAATGATATGTTCGCTGTCTTAACAATAGACTGATGGCATGTGTATCAGATCTTAATGCAAGGAATATTTATACGGATGCCAAATTTCAATAAGTTTCGTAAAATGCTAGTTTATTAAGATACAATAAGGCCGAAGTTAAAAATAGGCGAATTATTTCTACCGAAGATATATATCAAATTTTGCACGCTGCTGTTAATATAATGGAATTTGCATTTGCCTATATTGTTAGCATTTGTACCGTGTATGAATGACCAAGGCGGATATTGGGCTATTTATGTCGTACCTACTTACAACAACGGTTAACTTTGTTGTAAAGTTGAAGTCCAAACTTAAATGTGAAATCGGGGGTGAAATAAATGTTACTAAATTTTTGAAGGATAAGTAAAGATTTGCAAGATGTTGCCTACATTATTGCTTGCTTAATTGAGACAAGCCATTGTGCAGAATCTGGAGCACCTTTCAAGCATTATCCTGCAACATACACAAATAAGTTTATACTGAAACACTCTACTATACTACATGCAAAATTTGATTATTCAATCAGGAAGCAAAAATATATCATGTGGTTTATACCCAGGATGGACAACATGTGCAAATAAGGATGTCAATAATCATTTCCAGAAAGAGCAATTATATTTTGCACTAAATTTCCAAACCAGCGGTTAAAATAGCTTGTGATTGTATTTTCTTATGTTTGGACTTGACGAGGTTTGGCGTAACCTAAATTGAAGCAACCAGTAAGCCTAATAGTTTCCATGAAATTATGTCTGTAGCAACACAGGTCAATCCCAAGTTATCAAAATGTACGCTTGCAAAGAGAGGCTAACGAGGAAATTATGTGTCAGTTGACCTGCTGAGAACAGAGTTGCTATGGACATATAATTTTCCAAGCTTGACTAGTGTGTGATCAGCCTGAGTTATCGGATAGAGCGGACAGACAAGCAAAACCCACGAAGCAGTTGACACCTTATTCAGTAGTGTATTCTAACAAAATAGCACTGGCCTAAATGATATTATGGTAGCAATGCAAAATGTATATCCAAATTTTCCGGAGTAAACAGTAAGAGAAAGAAAGCTGTACAAATATGAAAAATAGTCAAAAAGATTTGTCACTACAATTAGTTAGCTAAATTTCTACTTCGTAAATACACCCCAACGCAACGTGCATATTGAAACATGAATTTGCCGGTAAAATACTGGTCATGCGTAAGTTGGTTGCCTTGATGTATTAGAGAACAAAACATTTCAGATAATTCATCACTGATCCACTCTCAGTCAGCAGCTTGTTGCAAGTCCGGCAAAGCACCAGTAGATCGTGTTACCACAGTTGTGTGGACTCAGAAAGACAATAAAATTTGCAACATACACGTTTTATCGCACTCTTTCAGGTTAGCTAAATGGTATGACTTTCCTGTTGTTTTTTCAAACATTATCCATAGTGTGCTATCATTTGCGTTCAACATGCTGTTAACTGATGCATGATTATCCGTACCAGCATTCAAAGCAGCGTCAGGTTAGAGTGACAAAGTATTCATCGAGGTAACCTTTGTGAATCTCAAAGCTGGAAATTGAACTTCAAATCAGCACTTCGCACCAGGAAAGTTTGGTTAAAAAACAAATTAGTGGATATTTAACATTCTTTTTTAATTGCTCCAGTACAGCAACAGACCTGTCTGATGACATAGCAGTATAGAAGAATTTGTGATCTCATGCGCAACATTGAAATTGATTTATTGAGTCCTCTTGCGAATCTGGGGCGAATAAACTGGATTAGGCGACATAAGAACCAAGACGTAGAAGATACTGTTTGACACTGCAAAGCTTAAGACGGATACCGTCATTGACACGGTTCGGTTGGTCGAGATGCATGTTTGTTGCGAAACATAAGCCTTAAAACTTCATGGTTTCAAAAACGAAGACCAATACAAGCCAATAAAACTAGTGACAACCAGTGTTCTACAAATGAAACGGTGGCTCACACTGCGTAAGAAGGAATACCTAGGCGAACAATTTTTTCCTTGGTCAATTCATCTTACCACGCCATTGTCGAAAAGCTGAAGAACTTGACAGAAAGCCCCCCGTAAAACAGACTTTGTCATAATTTGCCTTACTTAGACTGCGTAAGTTTGATAAAACAACGTTTGTTTTTGCTTGGTATACCGTTTTTGTAATCAACCTTTTGCTGAACGATGCTGTTGCTTACTGTGGAATTTTATTTCCAAACTATTATCCGACAGCAGCTCCCACAACATTGCTGCAGCATCTGCTTTTTGTGTAAAAACTAAACGTTTTATCTGCATGAATATGAATATCGACAGATAGACGGAGTTGCGTTGCGCAATACACTAACCCATTTGTTTGCAGATGCCTTCTTGAACATGATAGAGGAGAAGTATTATTATGACATAAACTGGGCCATTCTATAAGAGCAATAACTCTAAGTTAATCTTTTCAACATAGCTTTCGACGAGCACATTATGGTGCTGCAGAGACGCCCAACGGCTTGTAACCGAATCTTACAATGACTTGTGGTATGAAGCAGCAAAATGTCTCGCATATGGAGTCACACTGATCTCACGGTCACTGATTGGTTACATCAGGACTGTTTACAGGAAAACAACATGAAGGCGTCGGCCTATGCGTTTTCTAAGTTTTTCTCAATACAACACAAGCACTTGTTTGTCCAGACGTTGTTTCATCAATCCCACCTGATTTGCACCCCAAGAACTATAGAAGCCAAGGAAGATTTGCTCTTCGAGGCATTACAATCAAAAGGCTAATTGATGCAGTTTATACATAACATTGACAGCATAGACAAATTGGAGAACGCACAAAATTTTCAAAAGAAGCAAGTCTTTATCGAGTTGTCAGTCAAGGTTGCTCATATGACGCAAACTACCGCGAAATGAATTAGTGATTCATTGGAATGGGGTATATTGTCGCACAACTTCGGTTGATTATGTCAATAAGACTACAAATATGTTTCATTACAACAAACATAACAAAGCATTGGTTACCCGAAGGCTTATATACAATTTCACTTGTAGCTACGGAGAAGGGTACGTTGGGCGTATTGACCGAAGTCTAGGTGTCAGAAGCAGTGAACACATACTCTGGTGAGGATGCAACCAGATGGGATCGCTAATGACATAAATGGTTGGGTTGAGAGACCCAGCTACAATGGCAAACACAACGTACTTAATGTATATGACCGCAGATTCAACGCCGATGAATCTTTTACCGCTTTGATGCGTAAACCGCGGCCCATATTTTCTCAGGCTATTAGGATCCATTGTCTACTATATAGCGTGACCAATGCCTTGTGAACAGAAGCAGCTAAAACTGAACTTAAACATTCCGTGTTAGCATGAGGTGTGACGATTAATCATGGTTTAAATACCAGTTGTCTACTTTGACAGCTTTTTTGCGTTATTTTATCTGAACAGATTGTAAAAATACTGACACTTCTAAAAATTAAACCCTTTTATTGCTTCCATTTTGAAGCATGCAGGTGATCCCAATGTTTACATTATTTATTGCTGTTCTTTTAATTTATCTCAGGCTTGGGTAGATGGATGAGCAATGTTATATTTGGGGATGAATGGGAACATTTATAAGTAAATGTTGAACGCATTCATTGCGAGGAATTTTTTATCGTCGGTTGGTCGCAACACTATTCGGCACCCCTCGGTGAATTGAAAGAAGCCGGATCATTGTAGATCAAGGTGGTGAAATTTGTGGTAGTTGGACATTGTTACATTGTGTTGCATGATAAATTGTGTGTAATATTGTGCAGAAAGCCTGTGCAGCTGCAATTCCCGGGTAAGTGTTAAATTCTAACTTTGCTGCATTAATATCGTAATAGTGCAAATTCGCATATAAGTCTGCCAGAACGCTAATGAAATTGTCCGAACCGAACAAATGAACAATTTAATTACATTTAAGACATATTGCGTATTGCGTCTCATGACGCCGAGGACTACCTCACTGTACATCAGAGCATAATGGGCTGTGGAACAATTTCTTGGATCACGACAATTAGGACTTTTCTACTAGTGGGATGATTATCCGATATTGTGACTACGTGTTGCTGACGAGGAACGTGGGATAATATCCAAATTAGAAATGGATATTTACATTTAATGCACATATTTTTGGTATAAGTTTTCAATGCAGTACCCGATGGACCGCACTAAACTATAAAGACAAATTACACTTAGATGCTCATATAGGTCGGTTAAACTAGTGTCAATCTTTGGAAATTGTACTCGACAGATGCTATTTGACCGCATTCCCAGATACTCATGATGGGAAGTTTTGTTTAAATTCTGGGACGATTTCGGCCTTTATTGCCTTTCCAAGCTGCTACACAGATTAGTTGTGCGCTACATACAATGCAAGGGTTTTTATTCTTTGCTCGAAAGCGTTAACAGGATTTGTCAAGTTGGTGCCATTGTGGTGTCAACGTTTACCGCTTTTACCGATCTGAGCATTATGCATTGCCGCTTTCACGAATCATGTAAAATACTCTCTGGATTTGACGACGGCAAACCGCCAAACCTGGTGGGCTCCCCCGACTGATTCTCTAGCCAATTTCGGTCATCCTCTCTGCTGTCTTGACTGACTATTCAACAAATTGCTGTTTATCGGTTCGCTGCTGTTTGACCAGGAATGTTTGGAGGTAAAGTACATTTCGAAAGGCAGTGACCTTAGCAATTTGAACCACTACAGTTTATGTTGTCACGCACCATCTTTGTTAAAGTTTGCTGAGAAAGTCGTGAAGATGGAATTGTTGCAGCTGCTATAGTCAAAGTAGGTCCAAACACCATCCTCCGTACGGTTTTATGAAGGATGCTCATACAATACAATCTTCTTTGTGATGAGGTATGCGGGTTTGCAGGTAATATACACAGTGGTAGACTGTCGATATCTTATGTAACGATCTCAGTAGAGCTTTTGGGAAGTTCGATCTTGAGGTCCTCCTTCAAAAACTCAGGATATGCGCTGCCCGTGGCTATATGCACCAATAGATCCGCAACTTTGTTGTTGCACGAAAGTGGTGGATGCAGGTCGATGACCATCCAACTAACTGGTATCCCTTTAAAAGTGGAATACCTCAATGAACTGTGCTGAGGTCCACTATGTTCCTGATACACAGCAGCTGTTTACGTTTGCTTCTACGGCCGCCTTTTGCCTTCTTTGAAGAGAACATGAAGGTTTGGAGAAATATTGGCCCTCCCGACGTCTGCAGAATACTTCAGCAGGACCTCAACCGGCTAGCCGCATGGCCTACGGCAGTTAATCACCCGGTCATCTCAGTCAATTGTGTATTTATGCGAAGGCAGTAGGGTGCCGACTGCCAAACCTACACCCATGAAGGCCAACAGCTAAAGCCCCCACTCACTGTGAAGGACCTAGTTGTAGAATCGCGCTGTGGTTTAAACTCCGTGGATTACAGAAGCAGGCTGTATAGTAATAATACTGGGCAAACTTTGGATGCTCAAACGTAGCTTCGGCACGTAGTACGAAGACGTAGCAACTCGCCACTTTGCTTCCATCATCAGACCAATGCCAAACAAGGCACAGTTGATCGAGCGGGTCAAAAAAATTGCTGCCAAGTTTATCTCGACTGTACTTGGCTTGCGGTATGAAGTACGATGCGAGAGATACGTACTCTACATCATGTCCTACCATCGGGTGCGTGTCGACCTCATTAGAACCTACCGCAATCTACATATGGTTGATTACCCCAAACTTGGGCCAAAGCTACAATTACGGGGGCTTTGTAGCACAAGCGGACAGCTATACAAATGTTGGTGTCGGAGTTGGAGGGTGTTCCTCAAAACTGTCCTTCCAATATAGAGTGGTAAGTACTTGGAACAGTTTACCCAAACGTGTGATGGAGGCTACACTTGTGCAATGGTCCAAAATTTCGTTGGATTTAAAGTTTCTCCTATCCAAAGAACGAATGCACATAAACGATGACATCTTAAATATGTGTCATGCGATAACTTGACACAGACATTTTAAATGTTACATGAGAACGTTAAAGATATTTCCGGTTAACAACTTTTCCGACCTTTCCCACGATATTTATAATTAGTTGTAGAAAGTGCATTTCTACTCGCTTCACCAATAGGTAGTTAATATCTATTCAACCTATAGGACCTCCTGTGCAAAATCGTTCACTTTCTTTAACAGAAGTAGGTCCTGGCCAGTTCGCATGAATCGTCTTTCAACTTTTAATAACCGTCGTTTGGTGAGGATCGCTCTTCTGTAATGGCACCACCAAATTCGCAGTGCTGAATTTGAACTCTCGTCTTAATGAGTTTAAACATTAATTTCAACTGGCTGGCATTTTTGCGCTGGTTGTGATGACTCGGTGCCGTGTAGTGTGTAGCGCACACAGCAGACATTGTTACACTAGCCAAGGTGGATCTCTATTGTACAAAAAGTTATATATATACATATATGTATATACATATATATATAGAAGTGTGCAATAAAGATCCACAGTTGTTAGTGTAACAATGTCTGCAGTGTGCACTTAACTTAATCACACTGCGAACAACTAAGTGCATTGAGATGGGGGTGAATCCTATCTCAAGTAGGAACGCCCGAAACAATCAGATCTTTGCAAGTTAGAAGAAAATAACGGTGTTTTTCAATAAAGATTTACGATGTGTTGAGCAGTTTTGAGTTCGAATGATCCATATCTAAAATATACAGCAACCAAATTGGTTGTAATTCATTCGTATAAATACATTCATGATAAGCACCGAAACTGCTACGTAGCAAGACTGTAGATCCTAAACAGCAAACGTTCAGGTTCGCCTGGAAACGAATTTGTAAGCCTGCTCTTATAAGATTTTTAGCGTTAGAGTTGCATTCGCTCGCTAAGAAACGCAAAATAACCTGGTGTCATCTATAATGCCTAGTAGTAGAGTACGCGCAACGTAACGGAATCAATTTGGCGGGCCGGTGGAATTAGCCGCTTTCAATTTCGAACAAATAAATTGGTTATATAGAGAATCTGTGTGGCTTAATATCTTAACCCGAGCAGTCTGAACCGATTCATCGAAATAACCAAAATGTTATTGAACGATAAAAGCTTTTATTCAAATGCAACAGGAAAACACCGCCATTTCGGGTAAGGCTTTTGTGGTCTTAATTAAAGACGCCTACTTCAAACTGAACCGAATTCTTAAGATTGATTTCATGTCGCAGTCTAATTGCTGGGCGGGTATAAAAATGCAACTATGAAAGAAGCCGCGAGATCCATTCCCTGTGATACAGGGCTGCTAAAAACTATCCATGTCCGTTGTGCCACCAGCAGGACTTATGGACCTCTAGTACTGAACCACATATATCTATACTGGCTATTATTTGCTTTCGTAATGGAAGTCCTAAAATATAACTAAAACTGTGCTATTGATGCAATTATTCACCTGCTTAAAGTAGCTCACGGGTCTAGTGCGATACATACCAGATATATGTATATTTATATAAGAAGCAAAGTGTTTTCAAAAACCTGGTAACTAATTTACAGTTATTTTTCAAGCGTAAACTATTTGCATTAAATGTGTTTGCCTTGGGAACACGCAACTGTTTAACCATAATTAATCCCTCTTAATATGCAAAGAAAGATGACCACACCCACAACGGTGCAGACTCTTCTTTGTGCTATGTTGGTCATGCGACCCAAATTATTAACAGCGTAGCAGGTCTATCGCAAATGCACATTTGATCTATGCACAAATTAAAGCCCAATTATGCTGTTTATATATTCAGCACATTTGTCTAAAATGTATTATTCTTTCAATGTGAGACTACATACAATTATAAGCGTAATCTTGCCATAATTTAATTTGACATTTTGTTACAGATTTACATGTAATTATGGTAATATTTGCTAAGCTAACAACGGGTTCAGCTAGAAGTTGAGATACTGATTATTCAACAAACATCCTTGGAAAGCTAATTCGTTTTTCCGTCAGTCATTACTTGATGGGCTGCATGACCATTAAGAATTGAACACTGTGAGTCTAGACTATAGAAATGTTAGCAAATGGCAAGGAATTTGGAAATCTGAACGATCAGATAGTTACGTAACGAGCATTCGCAACCAACGTGAAATTAACGTTTTATCATGTGGTGTTCTTAAACCTGTTGCCAAAATAGAATATGCCTGAAAATGTACCACCTTATCTCCAAGCAGCTTAATCGCGAATCTTCTGGAATTTGTTGACTGATACACTGATCTTATTCACAAGCAAAGGTAAATAAGATTCGTCGTTAAATGGCAGTTATGGACCAATATGAGTGGTAGGACTAAATATTATTAGCCTTCGAAACATTGAACATAGATCTGTTTAGCGGGAGCGAGCGAGAGGGTAACGCATAAAAACAAAGTAGTTTAATGTTCCAAAAACAATAATTAGAATAATAAGGCGAACATCCAAAACTTAAAAATGTCCATTTAAATAAGAAAAAGTAGTTATACAACATGAAATAATCCTTCACCTATAAGGATGATTATAAGAATCCTTTCGTAGAAAGACACCAACAACAAGTACTGCGCTCATGTC